>CAJDSM010060720.1:0-16002 GCA_903981925.1 Ostrea lurida | reverse complement strand
GAGATCGCAATGCTGTTTACTTTTAAATGAACTTTAAACGTAATCTTTATGCAGATTCATTCAACAATTTAACTGCAAAGTCGATTTACTGTGAACTATTCTCCCCTCTCTTTCATGAAATTTGGGATGGAGACTTCTATTAAGAATCACTTATTTAGTTTTAGTATTGATTTTATTTAGACATATTTACATGCATTTTGCAATTGGTCAGTGCCATTGTTCTGTCTTGCATTAACAATGGAAAATTTTTAACTTTTTATAATACCCTTCCCAATTTTTTTGAAAAATGTTTTAGCACTTTGGGAATTTAGGAAACTAAATTGTAAATTTCAGGACACTTTACTTCTGAGGGCATTACGGATGCCTAATGGCAAAAAACTAGTCAAAAAGTGGAACGTTTATACAAACACTCCTTCTCTTAATAGAATCTGTAAGAAAAACTAATGCCTACATATGCGACAGCAAAACGGCCTACTAAAAGCTGTTAATTATCATATTTCTGGGTAAGTTCTTTTGCCATGTTGGGCCAAAATGGATGTTGCATCTTTTAACGTTTATCAACATTCTATTATCCAATTTCTCTGTGGAATGCAAAGCAAAGTAATTAACAGATAAATTAGAAAAATCCTTGCTGCGATAAATTTAATTTTAGATGTTATTTGCACCAAGTGCACGTAACGATTATCCGAATTTATCAAAGATGTATACTGTATTAGTAAAAAAATATTAAAAATCGATGAGGCTTATTTTTTTTTTATTGTTTTTCCTTATGGAGGTGTTGTTTTGCAGTACAGGATTCAACTAAGGCTAAGAGTATAATACAATGTAACCAAAATAAGTAAATCGCCATATATCCATTATGCCAGATAGAGATGGGTGAGATTGTGATCCAAGTCCCTTTAACATCGTATAAGAGCATTATGTAATGTTTCACTCCTTTCCCGCTATTGTATAGTATACTAACCAGATAAACGGTATGGACTTCTGATGATTATTGATATCATAAGAGGAGTCTTCGTCTAGCTAGTTCAATTTCTTGGATTTTGCGTGTATTAAGAATCTAGAAATACTCTATCTCCAAGTATGTTGAAGTCAGCAAGCACCAAACAAAATTCATGGATCAACCAAAATTCAACTAAAAAGATGTTGTTGACACTCAAATTGATACGACCATCAGTAGGAAGATATTGATTTTCAGATGGACATGTTGGTCCTATAATTAGTATATATTAAATACACATCAAATTGACATGTTTTCATGCGTTTACTATTAAAACTCTTAAGCATTATTATTGTTAAGTTTCTTTGTGTGATCATAAGAAGTATGTGTGATCTTCGTATGATATAAAGCAATATTCTGGTACTTGCACAATTATGTAAAGTATTGCACATTTCAGTATCTTGAAGTTCAAATCTTTCATTGACGAATTCAAATATATATAATTATTTGTATTTACATGAATCCAGGATTTTTTAGGTCAGCTGAGTATATCATACTCTGTACTTATGCAAATGTTTCATCCGTCATTTTGCATCGTCCATCATGATTTTCTTAATAATCACTATTATCCATTCTTTTCAAAATTTCATATGAAGATCTTGAAACAAGAGAGGCATTTTAAATTTAAATTACAGGACTCTTGCACCCTGGGGCCTTAGGTGTGGCAAAAACTGCCAAAAAGAACCAATTTTCAAAAATCTTCTTCTCTACAACTGCATGTTTAAAAAAAAACAAAAAAAACACACAAAAAACGGTGCATAGTTATTAGAGCAGGAAGCCTCTACGTTAAATTTAAATATGGTAAACTTGGTAGGGATTCTGACCCAGGGATGGAGCACAATTTCAATTATTTGGTATATAGGTATTATAAAGTAAACATTTGAAATTTTAAGCCCCGCAACAAAGTTGGAAGGTGGGAGGTGTTATACTGGAATGTTCTGTCGCCTGTCTGTACGTTCTAGATGCAATGGTTTCAGGGCTCTGAAGTGTAATAGTTTCCACCTAGAAGTCACCATATCACACTTATGGCAACTCATGAGACAAAGATGTTCCCTATTGAATATGGAATCCAAAGGTCAAGCACTCTGGACATCGAAGTATCAATATGGTTTCCGGTTCTAGAACATCATATATCCATTACTACTATAGTCACCAATCATACATGGGACTACCATGTTCACCTATCAAAATACCAGGGTCAAAAAAAAAGCACACTGAAATCAAGCTTTGATATTTTTGGCTCTAGAGTATTATTCTTTCCACCTAGATTCACCATTTCATACATAATTAACTACCAAGGATTCATAATATTCCTTATTGAATTTGGGGTCAAAAGGTTAAAGGTCAAGCTTACTGGACAGATTGAATAACAATTGGTTCCATTTAAAATTTAATATATGAAAGTAATAACTTATATCGTCTTTAGGACAAAAGATAATGCTTAAATACAATATGAGATGTCCTATATGGGTATTATCAGTTGATGTTAAGGCCTGTGGACTTTTTATTATTTAAAATAAAAGCATCAATGATTCAAATTAATCAATCCAAAAAAAATTCATTCAAAAACCTGCTGGGAAAAAAAATATATCCAAAACGTGTATCCTGAGCTCTTTTTTAACTAACAATTACAAGCATGCAATGGCCATAAGCACTTCATTTTCAATTATATTATATATTGAAAACTTATATTTGTTGGATGTAGAATAGGTAACTTCTATCAGAAGTAATTGTGATTTTTCAGTGTAAGTAATTTCAAAGTAATTCAAATTATCAGTGTTTGAGGAGGAAGAAATAGAGATCAATGTAATCAGGATATAATATGAAGAGTAATGTTATATGTCATTAGGAACATACAGTTGAATCTCATATCTTGAACACTATATCTCGAATACCATAGGTTATGTTGAACTGATTTGGAAGTCCCAACACCTGTTTCTCTTAGTATTTTACCTTGATTTCACTGGTTACGTAATATTGTTATTAATGTAGTTGCTTTTCGACTGGTGTGGCACATGGAGTAAAAATTTCTTTTGTACACTAATACTATTCCTGAATATTGCCAACTGTTACAGTGGTGAATTCATAGGATCCACCTTTCCACTAGATAAAATATCATGCATATTAGAGAAGTACCAATTCAATGTTTTTCATGAAATTTAAAGTGTTCAAAGCAAGCTGACAAGGAGCTACCCAGCTAGATACAGTCTATGGTTACCATTGATTATCTGTTTAGTTTTAAAATATTATTCACTAGAAGTAGCTATATGTATACTTTCAGTTAATGGTTTTTACTGACTTTGTTTGAACACTGGTATTTACAGGAGATCAGAAATGCTGACCGTTGGGTTAATTATCTATGACATATGTATTTAGCCAAACCCAAATTATTCAATCATATAGGACATCCTTTATGCCACCTCTTATCCACTACGTCAATGTCTGGTCAGGTTGGAAGCTGGATCTACAAATGAACTTTTTTTTTTATAACTTTGGATAAAACATCAGAGGATTAAGGGCTTTAGCCATCTCTAGTTCTTTGACTTGTCAAAGTTCAATTAATACAAGAGCAGACATTGATTTCCTGACTTCTCGGATTGAAAATGTAAAATCCTCGGTTGCAAACTTTCATCCTTGTACCTGCTAATCAACAGGGATAAATATTTAGATTTATTGGAATACTTGTGGTTAAGCGATTATGGCACTTAATCGCTCATTCAATCTGTCAGTTTGGATTATTGAAAAGCTGTCTTTGCAGATAATAATAACATGGATTTACTATCCAGAGATTTGTGTCTTCTTTTGCAAAATATTTTGCTGTTATTTGTAACATTTGATGTGTGAGTATCTTGGACTTGACTCCAATGGTGAGAATAGTAACAAGCTAAAGTGTTGAGATGAAGGCTCATTTTAAAAGAAATATTTACTATTGCTTGTTATTAAATTACGTGTATAAAACCTTTGATCTTTATCAGTTTTGAAGCATTTTTTCAACAGGCATGCATTATTTAGTTTGAACCTTCTATTTCTTGTCTTCATACCGTGCCAAACTTTTAAAGCTTATATATAGACTTCAAACATACCAAGATGAATATGAAAATTCATCTTGTTAGACTTTTCATTTGACTTATGCAATATATTTGCAAAGAAGTGATAAATTTGTTAAAAAAAATAGAAGTGATAGCCTAAATTAAAAAATTGTTGTTTCATCCCTTTCCGACCCGATTTACGGACGTAGGGTTGGTAGTGGAAAAATATTTATTTTTCTAAGCGAAAAATTAACTTCAGTCGGCCCTTATTTTCTCTGGGTAGTAGGCCAATAAAATATTTTATTGATAATGATATTAGTTTGTTGTACTGCTTTTGAGATGCATATACATATACAATTAATATCATATATGTACTTTGTTTTTTGTATCTTAAACTTGCAATATATCATATATTATTGTGTTTTGTGTGAGCAATTCAAATGTAGAAAGTGGAAGGGGGGGGGGGAGTTAGAATTTCTTTAAAACAAGCGTATTTTTATATTCAACATGAAATGTTGGAAAATATGAAGATTTACTACAGGCAAGGTAAATAAGAATTAGTGTTTTGGCCTTGCGGATTTTGTATCACTATTTCAATAAAGAAATTTATTTCGGTATTACTTACGGGTATTTTACTATGGCTGATCATCGATGCTTATCGAACATTTTCCACGTGCTATGTTATTTTTACAGTTGCAAGCAAAGTGCATGCTGTTTGATATTCTTTACAAATACCTTTGGGAGTTAAAAAAAAAAAAATTTCGGTTGATGTCCTACGTTCGGACCGATTCAGTTGCATTCAACCATTTCAACATCAAGTGGTATTGAAGCAGGCCATCTTGTCATTGAGACAGCACGGACTGGATCTGTGAACAATTTACGATGTATTCGTATTTTGTCTCAACTGAATAGAAATCATTATTTTCTCCTTCTTTCTCAGTATATGTGTAGGGTTTCTCAAAATATTTATGTTCGCTCTCTCTCTCTTCTCTCTCTCTTTCGTTAAAAATGTTCATTTTTGAACGAAATATACAGCTTCGCGCATGTCCAGTATCGTTTGGGAGAAAATTAGTTATATCCCTCAAATTCTAATCCACATAGTTTTACTACAAAACGAATAAAATGAAAATAAACATGTATTATGTCAATAATAAAATTTCACTGAAGTTTGTCATTACCCATGGTGATTGCGTTTTCTGGAAGCAAATTTATTCTGGTTATTTATTTTAATAGCTTAAGGTATTAATCACATGATATATGCATATCTAAATATTGCACGAAGCGCAGCGACTTTGATCTTGTTTTAATTCATAACCGATTCTTCAATCTCTGTATCGGACAAGTTGTGTTGGTCTGAAATCATGGTTTTTTGTCCCGTAAAGACATATGAAATTTTCCATATCTTTACGATTTCCTTCAAACCTCCTTCCCTTATGCAACAATTTCTACCTAAATGCAAATTCATAAATTTTACTTTATGAAACTATGCAATCATTATATTAATAAAATGATATTTTTGATGATAAGCCGTTTCTTATTGCTGCGTTGTTAAATTTATGACATGCAGTATTTGGAATGTCTCTGATCAGCTCGGAGCTGCAATCGCAAGTAATAACTAGGAGTACTTACCCTTATCGGAAAGAAAAAATCATAATTCGATAAAAATTTGTTGAGCGGTAAAATGCAGAAATAAGATTTCGGGTCGGTCGCAACAGAAGAATAATAAAAAATATACCTGGTAAATACAAATAAAACAATTTTCAGTCGGAACGAATTTACGGGTTCGGTCGGGAACCGCAACAAAATTTTATTTAGGCAAGTATCTATCAACATATTTTTTTCCTCCAGAAAAATGGATATTAAATTTTTCATTGTAATTTCTTTATTTTTATTGGTTGAAATAATGCCACTTGACTTATTATAAATCACGTTATAGACCTGATGTTTCCTAAAATAGAAGTATTATAGACCTGATGTTTCATAAAATAGCACCACTTTCGTTATCCTTTCAGCTTTCTATTGTGACGTCACAATTATAGTGCTATCCTTTCATCTTTCCATTGTGATGTTACAATTATAGTGCTAAAATCAATAATTTAGCGTTGCATTGTCCAAAGTTTACACATCGATAAATTCTTCAAAAGGAATATTTAATCCAATAACAATTGTAGCATGTTGATGGGGTCAATTCATGGTTTTATAGCACCAATCCTGAGTACAATATTGACCGAGGACGAAGTCCGAGGTCTATATCACACTCAGGGTTGGTGCTATAAAACCATGAATTGACCAAATTCAACATGCTATAATTGTTTTTTTCATCAGAAAGTGACAGTTTTTGCGCGATAACCCAATGGGCTTGCTAACCAATTGATATGAAACTTTAGGGCAGATGCAAATATCCATTGAGTCAGCTTCCCTTTCGATTCTTGGGAAAATTACCGATTTCACCGTTTCAGAGATATGGAATTTTTTCATGACAAAAAAAGTGTTTTTCAGTTTTCGCACAATAACTGTAAACACTGTCACTAATCAGATTGAAACTTTTAGAAAGTGTATATCTCCATAGAGGCAGCTCCCTTTTGAATTTGGAAAATTTCTGGTTTTCCGTTTTTGAGTTAGGGAACTTTATAAAAAAAAAAAAAAAAAAGGGAGTACTCAAAAAATGTTTGCAGAAACTTGTATGACAGTTTTGTTGAGAGTGTTAGAATTCTTATTCCCTTGCAACTGGTTGTGTGGAGAGAATATAGCAGCACTGCTGCGAGTTCATGCGACTGTGTGTTTGTGTGTCTGTGTTTGTGTATGGAAGTTAACTCTGTGAACAAGATCAGGTCCAGAAACTTCTACTTCTATTTTATCTCGTGCGCATTATGCTGCGGTTACAGGTCACATGTTGTTGCGGTCAGCGGTACGGCGTCACGCGTCGGTCAGCATTGCAGGGTTTTTTTTCTTTGCATTACATTCGGAACTCAAAGAGAAAGGTAGCTACATTGTCATTTTTACAGATGCTGCCAGTGTTTGTTTAATGCATCTTTTTGGGTGTTTTGTTTATTCCTTGTGCTCGTAATCCTGAAGCATACATGTACACTCGTAACCCTTGGATGTCGTTTACATTGCTAATAAAAAATACTGTGTTGACAAGGGGTACACCGTCGTGTTTGTTTATCTAGATTTTTAGGGGTGTTTGTTAATTCGTGGTAACTATATGTATAGTCCTCGTGCCCTTAAAATTTGAAGCCATGCATGTACGCCCGTATCTGGTTCTTGTTACGTGCTAATAAAAAAAATATAGTATTTTTTCTGTTTTTGCAACATACTGTGCATTTTAGAAAAATAATCTCCATGGAAATCTGTACATTTTAACATTGCATATTTTACAGAAATTACAGTGTACAGTTAGCTTCATAGACTGCATATATTGTTCATACCAAATGTAGTTTGTGGTTTTTTTTCATTTTATCATTTATTGATATGTATATGTTTTTTTTCTACTTATATTTTATTATGTTATTGGATACAATTATTCTATTTATTTATTTTTTTTAGCTAAATGATAGAATATATCTAACCCAAGTGGAAAAATTCCGAAACTTCGAATGATTATTCATATTGCGTTCAGCGTGCGGTCACCGTTCCATTGCGGTCCGGTCGCGTTAGCGTGCGGTCAGCGGTCACCAAATTGCGGTCACCGTAGGTCACGTGCGTTCTGCGTGCGTGTGGTAAGTAGAACGTTTCAGGACTGTAGAGAGAGGGTTATTTCCACAATCTTCCCAATGGAGAAAGTATGAAACCAACTTATTTTAGGTCATTGATCAAAGCTCAAGGTCACTATTGACTATTCCTTAAAAGATTTATCTTGCAACGGGATTAAGCAAAGGTCAATCATCAGGGGATCACTAAACTTCTACAAATATTGTTAAGGGTCAAAGATCAGAGTCAATATTGATTAATGCCTAAATATTTTGTGTTACATGGAACATATTTAATGGGTCAAGCCCGGGGCCCTCTGTGATGTTGCCACATCACATTTTTTTCTAGTTTAATTCATGGTAATGTCCACTTGGTTTCCATAATGTTTGTGTCTGAAATTGTCTTTCTGGTTATTGCCATATAATTTAACTTCCCATTGGAGGACTAAGGGAGCTATACAGAAAAAACTGTTGTTTGTCACTAAGAAAATAATATAACAAATGTAGCTCTTTCATTCGGTCGATCCTAAAGAAATATCGACTTCACAGAAAAGCATATCGACCGAGCACTTCACTTGTGCTCGGTCAATATGCTGTTCTGTGAAGTCGATATTTCTTTAAGATCGACCTTGTGAAAGGGCTATATTTGTAAAATATATTCATGAAAGTTTGGTATGCATACAGATAAAACTTTATTGAAATGTAGCAAAAAAGTATATATTTTTTGAAAATCGGGGTTACTACTCCGGTTTCGGACTCATAATTTACAAGACGCACATGCATTTTCCGAAACAAAAGTGACATTTCTATATACAGGAGGTCTTGAACAAATTATCTGGACCAATAAAATATAAGATAACATAACTTTATTTTTCACGTGCTACAGGGCTGATATGCTTTGCTTACCGAACCCGGCTCTTTAAAGACAATATATGTTAACCCTCATAGTTGGGGTCCACAAGTGTCTGCCAGACTTGGGGCCCCCTCCACCTCTTTTAAAAGGAGGGGAGGCTCACCTGGAGTACTCAGTGTTAGGTAGTATTATCAACCAGCGAGCAATTCTTTGGAAACGGGTAAACAGTTATATGTCCTGAACCATCCCATGTCCACATGTTGTTGCCAAACATGGGACCTCACTGGCACTTGTGACCAACACAAGGCCCCGTCTTGCCCATTATGCACCTACAGTGTTGGTATCTCGGTTATTTCCCCAGACCTGTATAATGTAGGAAGCAATGCGGCCAAATATCTCCAGTGTCCTGTTCAACTGGTTGTGTTTTGTTACTATGTTCATACTGATTCATAAATGTGTAAACTTGCTGACATGTTATTATTTTATTGATAGTCTGTGAGGTTGATACAGACTAGCCTACTATAAAGCCAAAATTTTGAACTGCCATAATGTTGGCAATTAGTTGACTAAACCACTTTCAGGCTAGTAATTTGAGTTGCTTTGATATATTGACTGTTCAATTAATATACGTTATCTTTGTAGATAAAAATGATGTTTACTAGTTGTCATTCATATTTGAGTTGTTTACCCTTTATTTCTTTTACAGAAAATGCAGACAAGAAGGAGTTGTGTAAAGTGACCTTCAAGGAGAATGACCTTCAGCTGCTGAGAGATGCCATTGAAGATCTGTATTACTTTGAATTTGTTATAGGTAATAATAAGATTTCTGTGAAAATTGGAACAAATAGATAGGATTACCTAAACTTAAAGAAAAAAAATCTATTTATGCAAGATAAAGTTCCATGATGTTGAAATCGAATCAGTCGCCATAAAACATGAAGGACAATTTAATCCAGAATGTTATAGGTATGCAATCTGATTAATATAAAATCTGAATTGGATTTATCTCAACTTTCGATCTCTCAGACTCTTAATCTCTCAAAGTTTTATCAAGGTCCCTTAAAATTTCGAGTTATCAAAAGTTGCCTGTACTTCAGTAGAATAATCGCCATGGTATCTATATAAACAAAGAAATTCTGATGTCAAAATTACAACAACAACAAATATTGCAAGATGTTTTGATATGTTAGTGGTGAATTTCGCATACTGTACATAAAGCTTAGTGATCAACAATCAGAAAAAGGTGACTTTGCCAGCCAATTTAAAATAAGTCTACAAGCATTTTCTTGAATTATGAATTCCATTTACCCTAGGTCAGTGGTTCAAGTATCTGGGAGGGGGGATATTGATCATGTGCAGGAAATTTATTGAATCTTAGGAAATCCTCTTTTAGCCTTAAGAAAACGAGTGATATAATTATTAATAATGTCATCTCTGATCATGAAAAAAAATGATCAAAGCAATCAAACAAATGATTTTGGTGACTATACCAACAACAGGCAATGTTTCTTAGTTTAGTTTTCATTATATGGAGCTCTGATGAATGTTAATTAAGTCCAATGGGCTTCTTCTTTTTTATCCCTCCACAACTTTGGGGGATATACTGGAATCAGGTCGTCCGTTCATCTGTAGACGCAATGGTTTCGGGGCTCTAAAGTGTTATTCTTTCCACCTAGAGTCAACATATCATACATATAGACTACCCACGGGACGAGATGTTCCCTATTGAATTTGGGTTCAAAAGGTCAAGTGCACTGGACATGGAAGTAGCAATATGGATTCCGGGCTCTAAAGTGTTAACTATCCTTTTCACCTAGAGTCACCATATCATGCATATGGACTACCCATGGGACAAAGATGTTCCTTATTGAATTTGGGGATAAACGGTAAAAGGTCAAGTGCACTGGACATGAAAGTAGCAATATGGTTTCCAGGCTGGACTACCCATGGGACGAAGATGTTTCCTATCGCATTTGAAGTCAAAGGTCAAGCATACTGGACATCGAAGTAGCAATATGGTTTCTGGGCACTAGAAGATTATCCTTTCTGACTAGAGTCACCATATCATGCATATATGGACCATTTATGGGACGAAGATGTTCCTTATCGAATTTGGGGTCAAAAGGTCAAAGGTCAAGCGCACAAGACATGGAAGTAGCAATATGGTTTCTGGGCTCTAAAATGTTATCCTTTCCACCTAGAGTCACCATATCATTACCCATGGGACAAAGATGTTCCCTATTGAATTTGGGGTCTAAAAAGGTAAAAGGTCGAGTGCACTGGACATGTAAGTAGCAATATGGTTTTCAAGCTGTAAAACATAAAACTTTCTACCTAGAATCACCATGTCATACATAATGATATGGATCAAATATGTTCCCTATCGAATTTGGGGTCAAAAGGCCAAAGGTCAAGCTCACTGGACATTAAAGTATCAATATTATTTCCATTTAAATTTCTTGAACAGTTAATAATACCCTTCAGAGATTGAGGTAAGCTGGGGATATTCTTAGTGAGCATTGCTTACAGTACCTCTTGTTTAAAAATGTATTTAAATTGCATTTAGTTTCACTGGGATCTAGTGTGTATGTCACCAAATGTCTTTACACCAAACATTCATATATAAACTATATATATAACATAATTCATATAACTCTTTTCAAAAGAGTAAGTATTAAAAAGTATGAGCTATTTATTTTTAGATGAAATTCCAGTGAGAGGTTTCATTGGGCACTTAGAGGAGGGAGGCTTTCTTCCCCACAATCATAAAGTATTCCTTTGGGCACATCTTAGTTTCCATATTGAATACAATGGAGACCAGGTTTGTATGGAAAATAGAAATAATGAAATATTTGATAAGCTATATGAATCTTTTAAATTTTAAAGAGTTTGATGTGGAATTAATGGTTAATTGATGATTTTGGATTTTTATGTGTTGTTTAAAATCATCAGCTAGACCATTCTTTTCTCAATCATTGTGTTTTTATACCCTCACCATAAAGTTACCCTGTCCCATTATTCCATCTTTCCGTCATCATTTGGTTTCCATTCATTATCTCTGCAACAGTTGCACACATTCAACTGAAATTTAATATATATGGATACGTCATAGGAATACGCAGATCAAGTTTGAATTTGGTTTTTGCATAGAGTACAGTTTAATGATAAAAATTTTATTGTTATATTAATTAATTTAAATTCAGCAAGATTCAAACCTATAATTCATAGGTTTATTGGTTACCTCACACATAGAATAAACTACCCTGAGTAGATGTGAAAGACCAGGTGATATATTGCTGACCTTTTTGTATTCATATGTTACAAAACAAAAATGTCACAACCTGATGATGGCTGATACCTCAAGTAAATTTCTACGATTCCTGACATTTCTGCCATATTTGCTAATTAGTGTTACGAAACAAAAACCTTATGATTAAAACTCCATCAATAACCTCCTCCCAGGCATGTGATGAAGTGTGTTCGTATTGTGTACAAGATCACACTTTTATTTTCTTCAAATCTATCCATAAGAAATGTAAATCTGTGAAAGGATTTTGTAAAAATAGTATATGTGCATATTGATTTTAAAGCTTGGGAATATGAAACGCAGACAACTTTTATCAGCCCATATTACCTGCCTGGAGCTGTAAAAACATATATTACTAACATCCCTCTCGAGAATATTTCACTCGATATATGGAGACGTCACCTTTTGCCGGTGAAGGACTGCAAATTTAGGCCTGTTTTTGGTGCTTATAGTGCGTTTGAGCAGGGAGGGATCTTTATCGTGCCACACCTGGTGTGACACAGGGCCTTGGTTTTTGTGGTCTCATCCGAAGGACCATCCAATTTAGTCGCCTTTTACAACAAGTAAGGGGTGCTGAAGACGTATTCTAACCTGGGTCCCAACGGGGACAGAGCCACACTGTTGATACTGTGAAACCCATTTGTTTATATTGAGGTATTTTTCTGGCGGATAGAGGATTTCCACCAGCTCTGACTCTACCATCATATATATCCATGTATATTTCATTATTTGTGTGCCGTATATACTCGCCTATAAGTCGGATTTTTGGGAGTAAAAGTCTATGTCCAACTTATAGGCGAGTTCTAGGGAGATCAGTATTTTTCTAGTAATGTAGCAATTTTTAGAACAACTCTGACAATTATCACGATCATCGTCCAGACAATTTAATCTCGACATAGAACTATAAAAAATATTGAACACATGTAAATAATAAAAGAATTGTGACGATTGATATTGACTTTTGGAGAAAGAGATAATTAAATACCGGCATCATTTCTAAAAATATTTTTTCTATACCCCCCGCAAACGGACAAGTTTGGGGGGTATATAGGTTTCACCCTGTCTGTCTGTCCGAATATTTTGTCTGTCCGCCAACTCCTCACTAAACACACTTGCAGGATTTCAATGAAACTTTGGGCAGTGTTAGAATACATAATGGAGAGATTGCATATTGTCAGGACAATTTATTTTGGACAACTTTTGTTACAAGATGATGAACGTTTTGGACTCTAGCTCATTTTTCACCAAAATACCTCAGCATCGAGTCGTTGTCCGCAACTCCTTCCTAAACGACTTGCAGGAATATTTTATGAAACTTTGTGAGGTCTAGAATATATAAATGGAGATGTTGCATATTTCAGGGAATTTATTTGGACAATTTGCTGTACAAGATATTGAACGGTGGGACTTAGGCATGATTTCACCCAAAAAATACCTATCGCATCAGTGCGTTGTCCGCAAACTCCTCCCTAAACGGACACTTGCAGGGATTTCCACTGATAAACATTTGTGGAGGTGTTCTAGAATACATAATGGAGAATATTGCCATATGTCAGGATTTTTATTTGGACCAAGTTTTGTACAAGATAATGAACGTTTTGCACTGAGGCATTTTTCACCAAAATATGAATTTCCTGCTTTTTTCTAACGTATGAAGACAATTACAACTTACGATAATTGCTTAAATTTTTCTCACCCGCCCCTATTACTTGTACCCACTTGTGCGATTTCCCACTCCCTGCATTTTCAGATTCGTAATTCGCGAACACTACATTATCATTATTGATGTAAACATTGTAATCGTCTAATCAAAAAAATAACATTCCACTATTTGCTGTACTAGCATAATCATTAATGTATCCCGACTTTTCACAAATCTTACCAATTAAAAACCCATTCTCCAAAAATTACAACGATTGACATTAGTAATTGTACAGGTGGACTCTCGACTAACTCGAACCTTCGATCTCTCGGACAGTGACAGTCCCAAAGGTCGCCCGATTTTTTGCTCGATATAAGTATAAGGCAGAAATTTTACTCTCGATCTCTCCGAACGTTCGATTTTCTGCGAAGTCTCGATCTCTCGAGTTGAATTTTGGGTGCCCGCTAAATCAATTCATTGGGTGTTATATCACTCTCGAATCTTCGAAACCAAGTGGTCGCTAGGAGTATAGCAAAACATCAACAAAGTGTCTAATGATTCCGCTTTGGACTTACCTGGACAGCCCGAGGGTCGTGCCGTGGCGAAGGCGAATTAAAGTTTGACAAAGGGAAACGTGCGGCCCACGCTGCTCTTGATAGAAGTGGACACAGGTAGAACGATTTGATACATTGTAGTTTTAATTGGCAATTATCACTTCTCACCTGAGCAATGTGTTGCATACCGTTCTGAGTTATTGAATCGGACTCGTGTATGAATAAATTTTGATATGTCTCTTGCCAACCATGGCCAAGAGTGATATTTGAGACGATGATTTTTGAGAAAGATGTTTTGTGAAACATGTTTTGTAAAATACACGTTTATCTCCAGCACTAAAAGAGAACAACATTAAAAATCACATGTATTTTTCTTACTTTGATTATGCCACGATAACAGTTCTTAGTCCAATAGTTACCTGAGGAATAAGAAAAAAAAAACGTTATAGATGCGTGATAAACATTTCCGGGTACCGGTAAAATCTGAACCGTACATGGTCGGACATCAATTGTCGGATTCAAAGCACGACTTTTCGATCTCTCGAAGTTTCTGTCTTGTCCCCTTGAAGCTCTCGATTATCGAGAGTCACCTGTTATTGCCGCATATTTTTACCAATTCTCAACACAACAAAATCATTCTTAAGAAAGAGTTCACCACAAACAGGGACAATACAAGATAGCTGCTATTGATCAACATAGTGATCCATAATATACCGGCCTTATACAGTCGGTTCGGCTTATAAGTCGGTTGTGTTTTTTTGAGAATCATTTTCAAGGTTTTGCCATTGAGCCTCGCCCAATAAGTCGGTTCAACTTTCGTTGCCCAGAGTCGGTTCGACAATGTCAGATCAAAGTGCTGCACTGAGTTTTCACCTGTTTCAAAAAATGTTTTGAGAAATGATCCAGATATTTAATTTATTCTTCTCCAAAAATCAATTAGAGTCAATATCTTATCATTTACCTGTGTTTCAATAATATTTCTTTTATATTTCAGTCCAACTAATTTTCGCGATGATGATCTCGTATTGTCGTACGCGTAATGTACCTCTAATCTTTTCAAACTCTCATAATTTTCACACACTTTTGGACTTTTGGGAAACATAGTCTCAGTTTTTAGAAAAATTTTCTAATATTTTCGATACTTGGGGAAAAACTCTGATGAAAAAAACATCGTCCTGACAGTGTGTGGAAGGGGTTTTGTGTTATCTGATTTCAAAAGATATGACACTTAATTTGTTATATCTTATCTTTAATACCCGTGAATTCTTCACTGGTTCCATCCCGTTCATTCATTTTCTCTGTGTCGTCATACAATCTTTGCTACATAACGTGAAAGCGCGTTGTTACTAATCTGCTTCATCGTTTGTCGTACAGATTGTCGTCTTTCCCATGTTCATAACACTGACTATAAACCGACGACAAAAGCAAAAATTCAATCTATTGAACTAACAAAATAAACTCCAGAGAGTGTAATCGAATTTTCTCCACCGTGAGGTTATTATGACATTCTCAGAGTGAGCGGAAGATACCTTACGGTTACATGAACTGGATTTATATCGCGCGGTACAATGGTGTATATGCCGGCCCGTACATCTTGTTGATTGATCCTGAAAACTTCGTACTTTACCGGGCCTTTATAAATATCGACTCTTTCCGTAAGGAATCATACAAAAGTTTTTCAAATTCTCGAATTTTTCGACACTCCTTCCCCATGCAAATCCAGAAAATGGGTTATTTTACGTGTCAAAAATTACGAGGGATACGTCAGTTGTTTTCAAGATTGCGGTACCATTTGATGATTCGCCGACGGAGAAAATAACTGATCTCACTATGACTCGGCTATAAAGTCGGACATAAGACTTTGGACCAAATTTTACTTCCCAAAAAAGTACCGACTTATCGGCGAGTAGTATACGGTATCTCCTCCA
>CAJDSM010060716.1:6102-19025 GCA_903981925.1 Ostrea lurida | reverse complement strand
AGCACAGGATGCTTACTCCTTATGGCACCTGATCCTACTCGTCGTCGGAGTCCGTGTTGCCCTACACTCGATTTTGTTGTTGTTTTTTTGGATTATGATTACGTTGCACAAATGTTAACTTCGCCTTTTGTGTGTAAAGTGTGGAGAAATCATACTTTTTTGATGCAGTCCATTTTTGAAATTCTCGTGATTTTAGGTATCCAAATTAAAGAGTTTTTTAGAATCCACATCTGATATGACACACTTTGGAACATGTAGTGGACAGTATCTCTGAAGAGATTCTTTGATAGCTGTTAGTAGTTTAGTCAAAAGTAAAGAGAAAGAGGCTTGGTAGAGCACTTACTGGAGCCAGCGATGTATCTTTGTTTGTAAGGGTTTTTATGCAATTTCGGAATCCAATAAAGGTATGGTAATTCAAATTGATCCTGATTCTTCGGAATATTGAAAGTATTTAAAACAGAAAGGTGATTTTGAAGAATTTCATCTTTTTGTGAAATTGCCTAGAGTGTAAGTAGGATTCCCAGATGTTGAAGTAAATCCTATTCATTTAAAAGACAATCATAATGGGTTAGGGTTAGGGTAGTAACTTTTACAAACAAAGACAATGTTGTTACTAGCTTTATCAGCTGGACTAGTACGACGTTTTCATGTTTGCATTTTCCCCGTTAAATGTGTGAATACGGGATTTTAATAAACTCCGAATACTTTTTATCCATTCAGACAAAGTGTCAAGCTCCTCTCCCTCAGATTTTGTCCAGCGTCTGGCGTATTCTTCCACAGAATTCAGGATAGTCATGAAATTATGTCGCCATTTAAATGGGCGAGATTCTCGGAATTTAGGACCTTTCAAAATAAGGGACTTAAGATCCTCATTTTGGACTATATTTATATCCCCCGTAATAATATGACCAGGGGACTATATGGCATCCTGGTGGACAGCCTTGAGTTTTTTAGTTTCACTTACAGTGTAAACTATTTTCGGGTATGCTCTTTCTGCTTGTCTAATTAGTTTTTGCTTTAAAGTTCAAATAAAAATATTGATAATTCTAAATTTCCTCAAAGCTCCTGATTATACGCACTAAACAGTTAATGAAATGTGAGCAAAATAATCCTCGTGTGGATAGGGAAATTGCACCTCTAGATAAAGATTCGCAGAGCCTCGTCCTAGACTGCGAATCTTATTCCCTCGGTGGAATTTCCCTATCCCACGCTCGCACTAATGAAGGATTCTATTT
The DNA here is from genome assembly GCA_903981925.1 of Ostrea lurida. Lineage (NCBI taxonomy): Eukaryota > Metazoa > Mollusca > Bivalvia > Ostreida > Ostreidae > Ostrea > Ostrea lurida. Next base: position 17,790 of record CAJDSM010060716.1, on the reverse strand, counting down.
AGTCTCAAAGTTACAAGAGGGGATGGGAATTGTGGGAAATAAAAAACAGGTATGGTTTGACTTTTAATTTCAAATAATATACATTCGTTTTCCTAAAACAAAAGTGGGTGGATTTAAGTACGTACATGCAGTATAGGGGAATACTAAGGATTGAAGAGAAATCGTTGAGTTACTTTAGAGTTCACCCAAATGTAGGCTGTTACTGGGGTTCATGGCTCCAGACACTACAGCAGACAATAACAGCGTTATATTGGATAGCTACGTACCTATTCCATTGCATGGCGAGTTCCGTTGACCTGGACGCTGTTTACCTGTAATTAGATTAACCTTTTTGAAAGATGGTAAGATGGTAACAAAAACTATGTTTACACAATATTGACATCTATATTACCGTCGACAGACTAATTTTTCTAAATTTATTGTGCACATGTGCATCACAATGCATACGCCATGGCATCTTATGATTAAAATTGTTTAGCATAAATTAGTACTTCAGCATAAGTCTTCCGTTGAATTACCTATTCCTTCAATTTACCTGCAGATCTCGATATTGATTCTTTTTTAAATGGTCCATATCCAGGAGGTCCAGAATTAAGCTCAAGGCCCTAATGTTATTCTAACTGTTATTAGTTTGTCTTTATTTGTCTTTGCTTTTGCATTGGTCTGTGAATTTTCCCTCCAAAAGTATATTTGGTTCTAGCCAGTTTTTTTGTTCAGATAGTGAATTCATATAGTTTGACTGTTTGACATTTACCCTTTCTTGCATAATACTTAATTCATGTACTACTATTAAATACATTATCTCCATTCTCCAATTAGATAAAAAGTATATAATTATATGTATATATTTATGATTAATTCCCATCACTTTTCGTGGAGTAAATGAACTGTGAGAAGTGACATTAAAAGTAAGTTATGTAGTTATTTGTCTCAGTATCACACTTTAAATTGAAACATTGTTTTGTGCTTGGTAAATATTCACAGAGTTTAGTTATTGATTGTAGATATCCAATATATGTTTGAATTGTGATAGATTGATACAAACCCTATGTATGGCCCATTCCCATTGAATGGTATGTGTAGTCTTGTATATGTACAAATAACAATAATTACTAAAGTCAATTAACATGACAAAGATAATTATTGTACATCTTTTATCCTGATTTGTAAAATGATTAAATAGGGAGCTTTGATCATACACATGAGTTATGTTCCTTTAAATGTTTAATGCTAAATGTTTGTTAATTGTTATTACAGGGCATTATTTCTCTTGGGTTTGATTCTTTTGACATTCATCTCATTGATCCATGTTAATAAAAACCCGTCTTGTTCAACACCGAACCAACAGCTTTATTTGCTTGCTACGCAAGGTATATACCTAATATCAAAAAACAAAATGGCTGTCCTCAGAATCGTACCGGTACACAGTTCCCGGGAAGAGGGCAAATCGAAATATTTATAAATTTCTAGATGAAGATTCATTACAATTGAAGCATTTTTTATGCAGCACAATACATAACATTGATACAAATAAAATTAAAGCACTGGAAGTTCTGAAACGAGGTGTAAAATACACTAAATGTAAAAAAAAAAATGTGTGGCTTGTACTGTATATCTATTCTGTAAAAATTGCACCAAATCCTTTTAGTTGTTGTTGCATCCACTGATTCAAGGTAGAAACAAGAGAAAAGAAATTTGTCTTAAAAACTATCAATTATATCACCATGTAAATATTCAGTATTGATTATCTTGATTGAAGGGTAGGCAAATAATGTAGATGAAGATATGAACGATTGATTGACATCAACTTCTAGTGCAATATACCTTCCCAGTAATTTTTGATCGACATCCTTTATGAGCAATACAAACAATTGGAATTTGTTACACATTTTCTACCACCATATACAACTATTTTTGATCGTCCGTTCCTTCACTAGTCAGAACCTTGCGAGCACAATTTATAATTTTTGTACAACACCTTTCAAATAATAAAGATAATAATCACAATGGTAATTCTAGCTGCTCACTCTTGTACCAAAAACCACTGCTCTTTGTCTGCTGATGTGTTCTTAAAATGTGTATGTCCTTAGAGTGCGATATATACTTAGAAAGACTCTCCATGGTATTACATATGTCAGCATTAGTTAAACGTGGATTTAACTAATTTGGACCCCATTATTAAAAGTCCAAAACCTGAAATTAAAATTCACAATTTAGATACATTCTTTTATATTTGCAATCCATTGTTTCTCTATGCTATGACTTGCATTACCTATCCATTGCGTTCATACCACTATGTAATCACACTTCGAATTTCTATGGTACTGTCCCGCTTTTGCAAACTTCACAGTCAAACTGATAATAGCGTGAAAATGCTTATATACCAAATTTAATAATATTTTATGTTATTAATGTTTAGATTCAAATCTGCTATTTATTGATTTTTAGTTTGTGCACAAATCTGACTCATTAAAGATTTTTGAATTTAACTACAAATAAAAATATATCTTTGTTATTGAAAATTGATTGTTATACCAAATAAAAATATGAAATGGCAAGCTTAAATGTTGGAATTCTACATCCACAAGGGCGATAACTTCTTTCTGTTCAGGAAATAAATGCCTATGCATAGGGTGGGATCATTTATCTCAAATAAATGACGTTCCACAAGTTATGTAAAAAAACCTGTTGACTATTGATAAGAATTTATGTACAGCTTGCAACTTTTGAAAATCAAAATCGTTTTTGATGTTTGGCCTCTAGTAAAACAATAATTCTGGAGAACAAGAAAAGCTTCCCACCTAAATTCCTATGGGACGTTGTTTAACGTCACTTTAGCTGCATTGTTACGTACGTTTACATGGACGATTGCCAAAGGGACGTAAAATAGCATTCAATGCATTGTTACGTCATTCGAAAGCGCCGTATAAATCAGCACGTCTTCAGAAACAAAACGATGATAACGGACATAGCATAGTCAAACTCACAATTTGTTAATCATTAATCATCCACTGTTATTTGTACACATGTGGGCTGAAGATTTTTTTGTAACTCTCTTACATATATCTTTGAGGTTATATATCCTTTTTGCACATGCAAAATTTCATCAATCTTAGGCTACATCCTATGCAACTCAGACAGTATGTTGTTGGACCCCACGAAAGGGAAAATACCTGGCCTAACAGTAGCTTTAAATAATAAACAAATACCCTAAAAACCAGTGTGAAACGGTTTAATGATTTATTCTAATGTGATTTAAGATCACGACGGACACACAGCAATCTGATATTTCTAAATGGAAATTCCGGATCCCGACGACAAAACGTATATCATAATGCAGGGTCCCACAAAGGGGAAACCAAAATAGCAAAATATAACAATGAATAACGTTTTTAGCGAACATGGCATTAAGAAAATGCAAATGCTCTGCTGGCATTATTTCCATATGATGCGCTAACGCCGCATCATACGAATATGCCAGCAGAAGCAATTGCATTTCATAACGCCATGTTCACGAAAAACGTTATTCATTCCTTATATGTTTTTCCTATACTTATGCATTTATTATAGTACCATATCAGTAAACGTCATATGAAAGTATTTTAAATGCTTAAAACATTAATCACTATGATACAAGGACGTGTTGACCCCCCTCAAATAAATTCAGTTTTTAAGAATCCACATCTGATAGACATAAGGGAATAAAAATGGTCACAGAAAGTACGTCTAAATAATATGTATTCAACATCAGTTTTTGGAAATGCCCAAATTCACATTTCCTACATATAATTACATTCGGTTCATGTGATTACATTTTCGGTTGTAATAAGATTTACAAAAAAAATGATGGAGAAACACTTTTTAAAAGACGTTTATATAAGACGTGAATTCAACGTCAGACTTTAAACACGTAAAAATACAAAAGTAAACTGTTCATAAACATACGTCTATATTACGTTGAGATCACGTCGGATTTTCATAACCAATCTTAATCGAAATTAAGACGCTCTCTTTGACGTCTTTTGATGTCAGTTAATCACCATAAGAGAAGGTACCCTTTCAAACGTCAATAAAAACGTTCTGTCAACGTCAGACTTTAAAACACGTAATAATGCAAAGTAAACTGTTCAAAACATACGTCTATATTACGTTGGAGATCACGTCGGATTTTCATAACCATATCTTAATCGAAATTAAGACGTCTCTTTGACGTCTTTTTGATGTCAGTTAATCACCATAAGAAACAGGTACCCTTTCAAACGTCAATAAAACGTTCTGTGAACGTCAGACTTTAGACACGTTAAAAATGCAAAAGTAAATTGTTCAAAACATAGAGCTGTACGTCTATATAACGTAGAGATACGTCGATTTTTATAACCATATTTCAATCAAAATTAAGACGTCATTTTTGATGTCAGTTAATTACCATAGGAGACAGATACCCTTTCAAACGTCAATAATACGTTCTGTCAACGTCAGACTTTAAACACGTAAAAATGCAAAAAGTAAACTGCTTAAAAACATAAGTCTATATTACGTTGAGATCACGTCGGATTTTTCATAGCCATATCGTAATCAAAATTAAGACGTCTCTTGACGTCTTTTTGATGTCAGTTAATCGCCATAAGAGACAGGTACCCTTTCAAACGTCAATAAAACGTTCTGTCAACGTCAGACTTAAACACGTAATAAGCAAAAGTAACTACCTAAAATCTACATCTATATTACGTTGTGATCACGTCGATTTTCATAGCCATATCTTAATCAAAATTAAGACGTCCTCTTGACGTCTTTTTGATGTCATTTAATCACCATAAGAGACAGGTACCCTTTCAAACGTCAATAAAACGTTCTGTCAACGTCAGACTTTAAACATGTAAAAATACAAAAGTAAATGTTCAACCATATCCGTCTATATTACGTTGAAGATCACGTCGGATTATCAAACATATTTTAGTCGAAATTAAGACGTCTCTGTGACGTTGTGTTTGATGTCAGTTATCACATAAGAGACAGGTACCCTTTCAAACGTCAATAAAACGTTCTGTCAACGTCAGACTTTAAACACGTAATAATGCAAGACACTAAAATCTACATCTATATTACGTTTGTGATCACGTCGGATTTCATAGCCATATCTTAATCAAAATTAAGACGTCTCTTTGACGTCTTTTTGATGTCATTTAATCACATAAGAGACGGCCTTTCAAACGTCAATGAACGTTCTGTCAACGTCAGACTTTAAACACGTAAAAAATACAAAGTAAACTGTTCAAACCATACGTCTATATTACGTTGAGATCACGTCGGATTCTCATAACCATATTTTAGTCGAATTAAGACGTCTCTGTGACGTTGTTTTGATGTCAGTTAATTACCATAAGAGACAGGTACTCTTTCAAACGTCAATAAAACGTTCTGTCTCGACGTCACCGACGTCGTGACCAATAATCGACCATTTCTGAACGTTGTATAGACGTCGTGTGCCCGCTGGGTAGTGAGTGTTTTAAGCTTAGAGAAAAAATGACCATGACAAACCACACCCAATGCTTGTACAGCATTTAGAAATGATAGGAAAGCCTTTGTTTCATCTTGTTCTGGCACTCCTGATGTTCGGGTTCGAAGTCCAGTTTTGTTAATTCTATGGAGGATTATAAGCCCTTTTGTGTCAGGGATTTTGTTCCATTGTGTGCTCTAGTGAAGTAAAACCTGTTCGATTTTGGAGAGATACGGGTGCGGCTCAGAGTTAATTGTTAGAGAGTGTTTTTGTCTTTGTCTGAGCGTACTTCTACTGATAAGTCAGTTTTACTACAGGGTGTTGAGCTAGGCGTCCATTGATGTTCCCTTGCATAGAATTTATCTGAAATCAGATTTAATCACTGGACCAGTTATCGTAGGTGGTTCGGCCTACTCTTCCTGTTCAAGCGTTTCCTTGTTGCTGGCACGATTTAGCTGGCGGCAAAAGTTGTACCAGATCCGTATAGTTGTAAGACATTAACATCCGATGTCGCGTCCGAGGATGAGAACGACGACTTATACCCGGCCTGTGCTGTTACCAGATCGATGACCAGAAGAAAAGAAGTCGAGGAGGACGCCCAACCCTTGACCCAGCTGGTTCATCCTATGACTTTGATCTTAGTGACAGTTTCCTGATTGACCTTGATGGCAGTTCCTGATGTCAATTCACAGCCATTTCAGAGTGAGTCTCCACTGAAGACCAGTGCTGATGATACCAACACAAGATTATAACCGTTAAACCAAGATCAAGATCCCCTCAGTCGAGAGCAGTTGCTGTCTGAGCAAAATAAGGACCCTGATATTATACAACTTGGGAAAAAGGGCACTTCCACCTGAAGAACAGCTAAAGTCGGAGAGTGCTTCTACATCAAGACGGGATCCTTATGCGGAAGTGGCGACCACCTGATGCACCACCTGATGAAATTCTGGCAGGTCGTTCACCAGATAGTGGTCCCGGTGAGCTATCGTAGGGACGTCATGAGTTTGGCTCACGATACACCCCTGGCAGGTCATTTAGGTGTCAATAAGACTTGTGCTAGGATTTTGAGTCATTTCTATTGGCCTAAGTTAAGAAAGGGATGTTTCCGAATTTTGCAAGTCATGTCATGTTTGTCAGATGGTAGGGCAAGCCTAATCAGAAAATTCCATCTGCCCCTCTTCAACCCATTCCAGCTTTTGAAGAACCTTTCAGTCGTGTATTGGTAGATTGTGTAGGACCTTTGCCTAATCAAGGGTAGGAAACCAGTATTTGCTTACTATCATGTGTACTTCCACTAGGTTCCCTGAAGTATACCTCTTAAGAATATTAAGACGAAGACCACAGTCAAGGCTCTTACCAAGTTTTTCAGTTTTGTAGGAGTGTCTAAGGCTATTCAATCCGATCAAGGTTCAAATTTTATGTCAGGATTGTTTCAGCAGGTCATGCATGAGTTAAGGTGTTAGACAGTACAAATCTACTGCTTATCATCCCGAGTCTAGGGGGCACTTGAACGTTTCCATCAAACTCTAAGAATATTGATGAGGACTTATTGCTATCAGTATGAGAAAGACTGGGATGAGGGTGTCCACTTAGTTTTATTTGCTGCACGAGAAGCAGTCCAGGAGTCTTTAGGTTTCAGTCCCTTTGAAATTAGTATTTGCATGAATTGGCCACACAGTTAGAGGCCCTTTGAAGTTGCTTAAAGAAAAATGGCTGACTGAAACTAGTTCCTCTAATCTTCTAGATTATGTATCTAATTTTAAAGAGAGGCTTTACAATGCTTGCAAATTAGCTCAAGAAAATCTCAAGAGTTTCTCAAACAAAATGAAACGTTGGTATGACAAAGATGTCAGGAACAGAGTTTTTAAACAGGCGATAGGTTCTTGTATTTTTGCCTCTTCCTGGTCATCCTTTACAGGCCAGATATTATGGTCCTTATGAAATTGAGAGCAAGCTTAGTGATGTGAATTATGTAGTTAAGACACCTGGACGGCGTAAGGAAAAACGAGTGTGTCACATTAACATGTTGAAAGAGTATTTGATAGATGTAATCAAACTTCTATAAAATCCGTTTCCACCTTAGCCAATGTTCAAACATTTGAAAATTGTACAGACAATGAGATTAGTGTAGAATCTAGTGAAAAGGATTTCAGTCAGAGTGTCCGTTTGAAAGAACTCCGAAATTCTCACCAATCTGGATGCCAAACTCGGACATTTAGATCCTCACCAAGAGAACAAATTCAACAACTCATGGCAATTATCCGTCCATCTTCATGGATGTTCCAAGAGACCACCGCTGCCTGTCATGATGTCATAGTGGGAGATGCCATGCCCATTAAACAGCATCCGTATCGCGTTAATCCGTTAAAATACAGCATTTACGATCAGAAGTGAAATACATGCTGGACAATGACATTATTGAAACAAGCAAAAAGTGACTGGAGCTCACCATGTATCCTCGTACCTAAACCTGATGGTACTTTTAGACTGTGTACGGACTTTCGAACAGTGAATTCTGTCACGAAACGGACTCTTATCCGATTCCGAGAATTGATGACTGTATTGATAAAATCGGAAGTGCCAAATTTGTCAGCAAATTCGACTTGCTCAAAGGCTATTGGCAGTACCGTTGACAGAGAGAGCCAAAGGAATTTCTGCATTTGTGACTCCCGATGGCCTATTCCAATACAAGGTGATGCCTTTGGAATGAAAAACGCGCCAGCCCTTTCAAAGGATGATCCACTCCCTTCTGCATGACCTTCAAGGATGCGAAGCCTATATTGACGACGCGATTATATACAGTGACACCTGGGAGGAACATCTCCAAATCATGTGCAAGTTCTTTGACACTCTGGCAAAAGCGAACTTGACAGTGAAACCTTGCGAAAAGTGACTTTTGTCGTGCTACAGTAGAATATTTAGGTCACAAAGTAGGTCAAGGTTGTGTTACACCTATTTATGGCTAAGGTGGAGGCTATTGCAAAGTTCCCGATTCCTACGAACAAGAAAGAGTTAATGAGATTTTTAGGAATGACTGGGTTTTACAGAAAATTCTGTCCCAATTTCTCTTCCACGGTAGGCCCACTTACTAACTTGCTACAAAAGAAAGCTAAATTTCACTGGACGAAAGACTGTAATGATTCATTTGGCAAAGTTAAATCTATTCTCATGAGTAGTCCAGTTCTTTCTGCTCCAGATTTCTCAAAGCAATTTAAGCTTACTGTAGACGCCAGTGACGTAGGAATCGGTTGCTGCTTGTTTCAACAACATAGTGACAATGTAGACAGAGTTGTTTCTTATTTTTCAAAGAAACTTACAAAATGTCAGCGAAATTATTCGACTATGAGAAAGAATGTCTTGCATTGTTGCTAGCTTTACAGCATTTTGATGTCTATTTGAATGTTACTATGCATCCAATTCTTGTTTTACGGATCACAACCACTCACTTTTTACATAAAATGTCAACAAAAAAAAAGACTCACTAGATGGAGTTTATTATTGCAAGAGTATGACATTGTTATTCAACATATTAAGGGCAAAGACAATGTTATTGCAGATGCTTTGTCTCGAGTGTAGTGAGTGTACTTTGGTTTGTTGATTATGTGGTGTATATATATGCTTTTTTTGTATTTGATGTTTCATGAGTTTTTTCCTTATCATTATTGAAATTTTCATTGTTATTCAAACTTTCTTTTAAGGGGGAGGTGTTGTGTACTTGGTGACCCCGAATGTTCTAGAAAATATATGACCTTGTTTATAGCCAGTATTGATTTATTTTTAGTAACACGGGTGATGTTTATAGAAAAGTCTAGAAATGCATTGTCTGATTAAGTCAACAAGTTACATAATTCATACTTTCTAGCGTGTTCTAGAAATTGAGAACTTATATAAGACAGTGGCTTGATGAATGGTAAGACTCTCGTGATTTTGGAACTGTGAAAGATTGTGTGATTTATATACTGGAATAATTATTAATTTTTGTGCTCTACTGGATATACTGATTACTGGAGAAGTTTTGTGTAAATTGGGATTTATTATAATTAACCGGCCGGACACAACATTGTAAGTTTTATTTTTTCTTTAGTATAGAGAGTTGTTATTCTGTTTTATTTTATTGTATAATTGTAAATAAATTAGTAAATCTTAGATAGTGTTTTGTTGAACTCAGCTTGGTATTTCGTAAAGGTAAATTTCTGACCTTGATTTTATTAATCGTAACACTTACAAGTTGGGGGATTTGAAGCCAACGTCGCCCATACTGTCACAAATCCAAAACAGAAAAGGACCGCTTACATCTTCCAGAGTTCCTACCCGACCTATCATTAATGGCCGACATTATTTCGTATTCATTGTAGAATTTAAGCTCGTAAAAGCAAATTTGTCTTATACCCTATTTTGTTTTGTTAAAATAAAGAGAAATAAAATAATTTGTATCTATATCATGGAAAGTCGCATGAAGTTTGAGGCGTGGGTAATGAGATAATCCACAGAAAGGTGTATTGATCATATTATAATTTGATTTTAGACTAGAACCGATAAGTGCGTTAGTCTCGCTAAAGGGTATATAAGGAAGCAAGGCGGTAAACTCATGATCATTATTACACTTAACTTTAGAGTGAGCGGATGGTAGCAGAAGGAAAAAGGTAAATTTATATTGTTGTTTATTTCTTTTAATCAAACAAAGCCAATTTAAGCCGCAGGGATTCAAAGTAAGCCAAGTTGCAAGAGCTGAGAGTCATGTTTAGCCAAGGACAGGATTGAGCCTGGAGCCGAATTGAGCGGGAGACAAACAGATCACGCCAGGAAAGTCAAGAGCTGAGATTTGTGCATAATTGATTTATAAATTGTAAATACGTTACTCCAACCATTTCTATGTATAAAATCCTCTGCAAGTTATCTGAAGATCTCAACCGTCGCATTTTAGGAATTGATAAGGAACACGCGACAATACTAATTTTCTGAAATTCTCCAGGTTGAATACTCAATAGATATAATATTTTCTCACATTTTCACCAGTGTGAGACCGACTTTACCCACGTGAGATAGCCATGTGAGATTTTTCGATCTCATGCTGCTGCGACGTCATTGATGTGACGTCATACATTTTCTATGATTTACTTTACACGGTGAAGCAAAATGTTTTCTATTGTTTCCTTTAAATTTCAATTGGATACAAAAAGGCGAAGTTAACATTGTGTCAAACTTATCATAATCAAAAAAACATACAAAATCGAGTGTAGGGCAACACGGACCTCCGACAAAAGCGAAGGTAGGATCAGGTGCCATGGAGGAGTAACATCCTTGCTGACCGGTCCCACCCGCCGTGAACCCTTAGTCGAAATAAAGTAAACGGGATTACCCGTAGTCAAACCTAGTTAAATGACAGTCTAACAAGGGTATGAAACAAATCAGTCAACATATGACTTAGTGATCATTTGTAATCGCACATTAGGTCATTATAGCGACCGTAGAATTTGCGAATGATGACTTTAAACGAGATTCGTTATAACCCTGCAGCATCAACTTTTTGTCAGTAGTTGCCTCGCTTTAAAAAGTCCTCATACGCATAGACTGTCATTTTCCTACTAGACTAAGGGCTCACGGCGGGTGCGATCGGTCAGCACAGGATGCTTACTCCTTCATGGCACCTGACCTACCTTCGCTTTTGTCGGAGGTCCGTGTTGCCCTACACTCGATTTTGTTGTTGTTTTTTTGGATTATGATTACGTTTGACACATGTTAATTCGCCTTTTTGTGTGTAAAGTGTGGAGAAATCATACTTTTTTATGCAGTCAATTTTTGAAATTCTCGTGATTTTAGGTATCCAAATTAAAGAGTTTTTAAGAATCCACATCTGATGACACCACTTCTGGAACATGTAGTGGAACAGTATCTCTGAAAGAGATTCTTTGATAGCTGTTAGTAGTTTAGTCAAAAGTAAAGAAGAGGCTTGGTAGAGCACTTACTGGAGCCAGCGATGTATCTTTGTTTGTAAGGGTTTTTATGCAATTTCGGAATCCAATAAAGGTATGGTAATTCAAATTGATCCTGATTCTTCGGAATATTGAAAGTATTTAAAAACGAAAGGTGATTTTGAAGAATTTCATCTTTTGTGAAATTGCTTAGAGTGTAAGTAGGATTCCCAGATGTTGAAGTAAATCCTAGTTCATTTAAAAGCACAATAATTAATG
>CAJDSM010060715.1:0-14557 GCA_903981925.1 Ostrea lurida | reverse complement strand
ATAACGTGGAGCAGAGAGAGAGAAGAGAAGAGAGAGAGAGAGAGGAGAGAGGAGAGAGAGAGAGAGAGAGAGAGAGCGAGAGAGAGAGAGAGGTATTAAAAAGTGGTACATAGTATTCGCCATACTGTTGTCTAGAATAAACATAGAAGGGCCTGCACAGTGTTTGTAATTAACACACTCTATTGAGCACAAACTCCTCCATAATCATATTGATACAACATTATACACACACTAATTAAAGTCCCACAGTAAGGTGTGGTTTTATGCGTATACGATTATGCTAGCGCAGCACAAAGTAGGAGTGTACGTTAGACGCACACAAGTTAAATTGTTGAAATTATATAGAAGGATTAAATATATTACAGACTAAGATATTCTACGACTCAAGTGCAGAGCATAGTACGTGTAATCAGAAAACACAAAATTAAAATATGTACTTCATAATCCAAATTTGAACTTCAATGGTTTGGGCGTTTCTTCTTTTAAAAAAAATGTATATAAATCTACAATATTTTTTCTAACAAGTTCTGCAAAACTTGGATTTCTTTCTCTTATAAATGTATATAAAATTGATATAACACAACTTTGAAAGCATTGTGAAACAGATTGTTCAAACAGTGGACATTAGTTGTATGTTGTGTTGGTTTCTTAAAATTTGAAAGCCATGAACAATTTATTCAAAAACTAAGTGCCCCTCTGCTTGAAAAAGATTAAATCTAAGTACATAAGATATACCTAAGAAAGTTGTTGCCCCCCTATGAAGAACAAAAACGAAAGTGTTGAGTCTGTTAGAAAAGGCAGTATATTAATCCCCCGCAAGAACATTAAGAATCTAATTGACGAATATTTTAAAAGGCGGTTGCCACCAGTAAAGAAGAGTAACTTATATATTACATGTATAATATATATATATTTATTATATGATCAAATATTTTCTGTTTAGTTTCATTGTTATAATGGGGATGGGGGTAGATCAATGAAATAGAAATAAATGACACTTTTAAATAAAGAAGTACAGATGTTATTAATTTAAAATGTGTATAAAAATACTAATATTTTAGCACAGCAATCCATTGTAAATGCCAAATAATGCTAGCAATACCCACGAAATTTTTGAAAGCAATCATTACATTACATTACAAATGCAATGCAGATTCAGTGCATTACACATTGCTTAGGCATTACTTGATAAAGAAGTCAATGCATTGCAATGCATTACCATTACACATTACCATTGACCCCATGTGTGGTATATATTATATTTATTTCCATAAAGACAATAGTAATTAATATTTTCCCCGCCAGAAAGTAAGACATGTGCGTGTCGTTAAGAAACATTTTATTCATTAACTTTTCTTAAAGTGAAAGAGGTTGCGTTTTTAGTTAACATGAGCCGAAGGCTGGTGAGCTATTCTGATCGGCTTTTGTCCGTCGTCTGTCTGGTGCGTCTATCTGCCTGTTACTTTCACATTTCAGACTTCTTATCAATCGAACCCTGGGCCAAATTCCAACGCAAATTGGTACGAATTATCATTCGGTACAAAGTGAATCAATTTTGTTGCAAACGAAACGACCAGACCCCGATCAAAGGGGAGATATTTACCGAAAAATGCCAAAAATAGGGTGGTATCATTTTTACAAATCTTCTTCTCAAGAAACCACTTGGCCAAGAATAGCTGTATTTAAATGAAAGGTCCTGATATAGAGGAGATTTGAGTTTTTGTTTCAAATCATGAACCCCCCGGGTATACGATGGGGCCAGCAATAGGAATCAAGTTTGACATGTGATTATATAGAAAAATCTTAAAAATCTTTTTCTCAAAGACCCACTCGGCCAGGAAAGCTGAAATTTTATATGGAAGCTTTCTGATAAAATGAGAATTCCGTGTTTGTTCAAATGTACTCCGCGGGGGTACGATGGGGCCCCATAAGGATCAAAGTTTAACATATGATTATATAAGGAAAAATCTTTAAAATTCTTCTTCTCAAGAACCACTGGGGCAGGAAAGCTGCAAATTTATAATGGAAGTTTTTTGATGTAGAGAGATTCAATACCAAACTCTCTCTCTCTTTAATTCTCTCTTTCTCTCAACCTTTATGATTATTAAATGCAATTATCAGGGATAGATTGTTGTACATTGTATGTACATGTATTATATAACACTATATATGTTGATTTGTAACTTGTGATAATTGTTTTATTGGGATCTGTTGTGTTTTTTTAACCAGAAAGTAATGGAAATGGTTGTAATATTTCTTAGTTTCATAAGAAATAAAGAGAACATATGTTGATGGTTCTAATGCCATGTATTAACTGATTCTACAAACTAAAATACAGTCATTCTAATCAAAACAAACAGCTAACAAGATCTGATGAATGAAACCTGTGAGAAAGTGTAAACATTGTGGCCAGTAAATGCGATAAGAGAGTCAGCCTGAGTCCACTGCTGTCAAATCCACAAAGTATCGGAGATACCGTGGAGTGCGGACCATCAATTTTTCAATGACATCCATCCTCCAGTTTTTTTTAAGTTCCTGTTCAGTTCTTTGCGGATCTATGGCAACGGCGATCCGCCTGTGTGGTATTGTGCCCATGTTGACAGTTTTGATTCAATGTTGCAATTCTAACGTAAAGTCCCTTTAGTTCCCATGGCTGGTCAATGCTATCATCTTGAATTCCTAGTATGCCCACCGTCGAACATTGCACCTGTGTTTCTAATTATATCGCAAGTTCCTGAAGCAGTTGTCACAGCCTAGAAGTGACCCAGATCGCTTCTCACAACGTAGACATAAGCGCTAGTTGATCTTTCTTTGTTTATTTCCTTCTAGAGCTAGACACTTTCTCGATCCTTATTTAGACTGAGTTTGAATATCTGTCTGTGCGCGTAGAAGAGACCCCTCGGTGTCGCGAGAGCTAATCGAGCTCATCTGCTCGTACGCCTTCAATCTCATCATGCTCTCCACGCATCCCAGATTGAGCATCTTTTTCTGCGCATATCACTAGTTAGCTCTCATAAGAGCAGATGCTCGATCAGCCAGAACTTTTGTTTGAAACTCTGGCGCGTTATATTACTGGGTTAAAGGCTACATTTCTCTGCGTACTCGCTCGACGCTCATCCTAGCGTCGTCAGCGAACTATAATACTCCTCCTCTTCATTTTGCGTAGTTTCGTGCGAGTGGCGTAGAGAGTGTTCTGCTATTCAGCTGCGACATGTTTGGTCCGAGATTGTGCTTTGCAAAACGTCTGGGCAAATGTCCAGTTTCTTGCATTTTGTGGCATTCCTCTAATCCTTTGCCACGAGTTCTTTGTGCTGAGCCATGCTCTGTTCCACAATTGAAACAATGTATCTACTGTTTACTATTGTTTCTTATATCTTATTAGGCTTATATTGGCGGCGTTCACTGTTCCTTTTGTTCTCATCAAAGAAGCGTGGAACTTGGTGAGAGCTCGCATCGCCGGCGTCGGACTTGAGTGATCTAGAAGAGAATATGTGGAAGATCATTTCGCACAGGCTCTTTCTCCAACATCGACGATTCACAACCCTGGATTATCTGAGACTTTATTTCCTGTTGGTCGGTCAAATTCACAGTGTTCGGCGAGATGCCGTAGTCGTTATTAACGCATCCATTGTTCGTCGGCTGTTTTGTTTAGCCTGTCTGAATTTGTAAATTTCAAATTCTAAGTTTTCCTTAGAGGTTGACAATGTTCTTCCAGTTTTGTTTTTTGCTATTCATTATCAATTTACACCTCCTGTACTGCAAGAGGTGCCGAAAATGCTGTATACATCTTCTCCGCATAGCATAGTAACATTGCTCTTTTACGATCAGCACGAGTAATTCCACTGGCAAGAGTAAAATCTCGAATCGTTGACCCATTTTCCAACGTTGGCCTATGGAACTTTATCACAGACATAAACTTTGGAAAGGGTGGAAATTCTGTCGCCATTATTGATAGTTCCAGATCAATTCCGCTAAAAATTTCTTTATGAAAATTGTTCCTCGTCTCGCTAATTACAAAGAGTATGACACATATAATTGCAGTCTATTACACACAGTTTATATTTCTTCTATTAGTCTCTTGGGCGCTCTTATCTCGCGTTTCGGTTTCCCAACCCTTTCATCATGAGCCTCATTAGCGTTCGGCAAGTTCGAATCGATTTCAGGTTCAATTCTTTTGAAATGAGATGCGTTTCGCCATATTACTTTACGGTCAATTTCGGCGGTAATCATAGACCCTTTTGTTTCGGTCACCTCAAACGGTCTCGGCTCATAGGGTGTTGATAATTTGTCAATTATTGGCCGTTTTACTAAAACAGTATCACCAACATTCAGTTACATCTCTCTTGAGCACTGGTCGACATATTGCTTCATTTTAAATTTCGCATCAGCGTCGTTGTTCCTTATTAAGTTATCCACACACTTTTCCTGTTTTTTCTGAGGACTAATGTCGAGTTTGATTTTCATTTTTCTGTTGACCATAGCTTCGAACGGGGATAATTTTGTCGAACAGTGTGGTGTAGCTCTGTAATTTTGAAGGAACGTAAATATTTCTTGATTCCAGCTCCTATGTTCAACATATGCTGATTTGATTGTTTTCCCTAGGGTTCTCATGAAACGCTCGGATTCTGCGTTTGCTTTTGGCCATAACGGAGTAATTGTCCTGTGTATGAATCCTAAGTAATCCGCGAACTGTCGAAATTAATTCCCATTAAATGGAGGTCCCTTATCTGTTTTTAGAACGGTAGGATTTCCGTATTCGGCAAATATCTTATCCAGCTTTGGGATAACGGTCTTTGCTGATATGGACTTTAGAAAATCGACAATTGGGTATCCATTACTACCATCAGATAATCCCCAGACGGAAACGGTCCACAAAAATCCATAAAAAGTTCCATACACGGTCCATCTGACAATGGTAACATTCGTAATGGTTCTTGTTGCTTTGACTCCGTTGTGACTTGACAAGGAAGACAACGTTTGAGTGTTGATTCTACTAGACGATCGATCCCCGAAAAAAATACCTTTTCTCTTAACAGTGACTTAGTTTTAACCATGCCTTGATCGTCTTCATGCGCTAGTTTGATAACACGAGTAAGCAGAGATTGAGGAACTAGCAGTTTGTCATTGCGTAAAAGAATCCCGTTTTCGGTAATAGTGAACTCATTTCTTAGCTATATACCAATTTCCAGTCTGTCTTCTTTGATTGCTTGAAAACAATCCACGATCGTTTTTGTATTGCGTTACATAGGTCAGAAAGCAATTGATCGTTGTCTGAAGCAATTTTTACTTCTTTTAACTTCATTGACTTTGGGATGTTCGTTTCTACGACAAAGTTTACATACTCCTCCACTCCAGAAATCGAACATGAATTTGTATGTTTTATCGGATGACGCGAGATGTAGTCATTCCGATTGAACTTTCCCGGTTTGTATTGGACTCTGAAGTCGTATTGTTGCAATCTTAGAGCCCATCCTCTATTCTCGCGGGTTGTTTGGATGCCGGATTTCCAAATATGAGTTCTAGAGGCTTGTGATCAGTGATAAGATCGAATTGGTGTCCTAGAAGGTAAAGATGAAAATGTTCACAACCCCAGACGATGGCAAGCGCTTCGCGTTCAGTTTGCGAATATCTTTGTTCAACGGGTGACAAAGTTTTGCTGCCATACGAGACAACTTTTCGATCTCCATTTTCATCTACTTGAGTGAGTAAAGCTCCTAAGCCTACAGGACTTGCATCAACAACAACTTCGGTGCGTTTTGACGGATCAAAATATGCAATCACTGCATCACTCGTTAACGATTTCTTGATACTTTGTATTGCATTTTCATGTTTTGCCTCCCATATCCACTTCTGATTTTTCTTTGTTAACTCACGCAATGGCTGAGATATTGTAGCGAAGTTGCGTATGAATCTCGCGCAATAATTTGCCATTCCAAGGAAACTACGCATTTCTGATGCATTTTTCGGATTTTCAGCACCATGCATAGCTTCAACTTTCTTTTAGTCTGCTGAGATTCCCTCATTGGAGAATATAAATCCAATGAACTCTAGTTTTGTTTTGTGAAACTCGCATTTTGACTTGTTGAGTGTGAGATTCTTCTCATGAAGCCTGCTGAGTAGAGATTTTAGTGACGAATCATGTTCTTGTTGTGTTTTTCCAAAGACGATAATATCATCGCTGATGTTCCTTGTACCAGGAATTCCCTCACTAACTTGTTGGATTACGGACTGGAATATCTCTGCCGCAGTGTTTACACCCAAAATCAGCCTTTTATATCGGAATAGATCAAAATGAGATTAAAACGTTGTGATGTAACGCAATTCCGGATCTAATTCGAGTTGATGATATCCCTTATTCAGGTCTAATTTGGAAAAGAACTTAGCGCCATTTAGATCATTTATCACGTCGTCAACCTGTGGCATCACGTGCCGTTCGCGTTGAATTGCTTGATTTGCTCTCCTCATATCTATACACACTCGAACTTGGTCAGGATGTTTTGGTTTTGGTGCGACAAGTATCGGAGATACCCATGGAGTGGGACCATCGACTTTTTCAATGACATCCAACTCCTCCAGTTTTTTAAGTTCCTGTTTCAGTTTCTTTCATCTATGGAACGGAATCCGCCTGTGTGGTTTTGCGCCAGGTTTGACAGTTTTGTCAATGTTCAATCTAACTGTAAAGTCCTTTAGTTTACCAATGCCTTCGAATCTATCTTTGAATTCCTCTAAGATGCCCTCCTGTGAAACAACATTTAGGCACAGTTCCTGAACAGTGGCACAGCCTAGCAGTGATCCACCAGATCCTTCCACAACGTAGACATAAGCGCTAGTGATCTTCTTGTTTGATTCGATCTCGGCTAGAAATTTTCCTTTGACGAGAAGTTTAGACGTTAAGCCATATGTGCGGACCTTGCTGGTAGCTTTCTCCAGTTTGATTTTCTTTCTCCTGTCCATTTTCCAAATGTTTTGCTGTCAATAATGTAGATACTAGCACCAGAATCAGCCAGAACTTTTGTTTGAAACTTGCTTATATTTACATGTGTTAATGGCAATTTCTGTGTAAGTGATTCGGATACACTGAAGGTGTATTCATCATCACTGCTGAGGTCATCTACATTGCTAACCTTTGTTTTGCCAGTTTGCTCCCTTTGTGGACAAGTTTTCTGTTATTCGGATTTGCAAGGCTTTGCAAAATGTCCAGTTTTCTTGCATTTGTGGCATTCCTTATCCTTTGCCGGACACGGACGGTCTTTGTGTGGCCATGCTTTTCCACAATTGAAACAAGTTATCGTCTTCTTACCTTGTTTCTTATATTGTATTGGCGGCGTTCAATGTTTCCTTTTGTTCCTCCATACCAGAAGCTTGAAGTTGGGAGATTTCCATCGCCCTCCCTGAAACACGGAAATTCTGTAGGGCAATATCAGGTTCTCGCACCCCTTTTCTCCTTAATTTCGACGATTTATAACCATTGATTGTATGAGATTATTTCTCTGCGTCGTCAAATTCACAGTGTTCGGCGAGATGCCGTAGTCGTATATTAAACGCATCCATTGTTTCGTCGGCGTTTTGTTTAGCCTGTCTGAATTTGTAAATTTCAAATTTTAAGTTTTTCCTAGGGTTGAAATGTCCTTCCAGTTTTGTTTTTGCTATTCCATTATCATTTACACCTCCTGTATCTGCAAAGGTGCCGAAAATGCTGTATACATCTTCTCCTGCATAGTGTAGTAACATTGCTCTTTTACGATCAGCACGAGTAATTCTCATGGCAAGAGTAAAAGTCTCGAATCGTTGGACCCATTTTTCCCAACGTTGCCTTATGGAACTTTAATCACAGACATTAAACTTTGGAAAGGGTGGAAATTCTGTCGCCATTATTGATAGTTCCAGATCAATTCCGCTAAAAAGTTCTTATTGAAAATTTTTCCTCGTCGCTAATGTAATATTTCTTAGTTTCATAAGAATTGAAGAGAACACATGTTGATGGTTCTAATGCTATGTATTAACTGATTCTACAAGCTAAAATACAGTCATTCTAATCAAAACAAACAACTAACAAGATCTGATGAATGAAACCCGTGAGAAAGTATAAACATTGTGGCCAGTAATTGCAATAAGAGAGTCAGCCTGAGTTCACTGCTGTCAAATCATGTAAACAGTATTTAGTTTACAACCTGAACATTACAATGGTAATACATTACTTGACCAAAGTGATGATAATGCAATGCATTACTTATAGAAAATAGAGTAATAATAATGGTAATGATGATGGTTCTAAATTGTAATGCATTACATTTCAATGTAATTCGCCCCATGTCTGAACAAATATCACCTGGTAACCATAAAATATTTTCAGTTGGTACGAATTTAATGGTTCTTTCGGCACAACCTGGACAATCAATTTTCAATGGATAAACTCTCAATAGTGACATGCTTTCATATAATTCTGAAAGGGTGTTCCAACTGAAAGTATCTCTCTCTCTCTCTCTCTCTCTTCTCTTCTCCTGCTCTCTCTCTCTCTCTCTCTCTTCTCATCTCCTCTCTTCCTCTCTTCTCCTCTCTCTCTCTCTCTCATCCTCTCCCTCCTGTCTCTCATCAGCCTTTAAATCTAGGTATCTCGCTGATTCAATAGATTCACACCTTTTTTGTAGACTCAAGCTAGAAAACTCGGTGACTTATATCTTTTGTTTGCAAAATAACCTTTGAATTTGTGATGATATACACAAATCTACTAATCTTAAACATCCGTGCTCAGAAATTAGCACGTACACGACCCATTCGATTTTTGCGCATGATTTGAAAATGTTCTTTTATTTATGAATATTAAAGAAAAATCGATTAAATTCACATGCGGCTCTTTATATATACTATATCATAGAGAGAGAGAGAGAGAGAGAGACGACAGAGAGAGAGAGAGAGAGAGAGAGAGAGGAGAGAAGAGAGAGAGAGAAGAGAGGAGAGAGAGAGAGAGAGAGAGAAGAGAGAGAGAGAGAGAGAGAAATAAAACCAACGATGACTGAATAATTACTACAGTTATCACACTTAGCGCTTTCGCCTTGTCGAACTCTTCAGAGTGTAATGATTAAAAATAACACGAGTCTTTGTTATGACAGTGTAGTTAAAACGTCATTATTGTGACGTCATAAAGGCAGACATAATAAATTTGGCGCAAGTTAAAATCAAAAGGGCCCAATGAATAAGCACTCGCTATAATAGACATCATGAGAGTAAATGATAAATAGCATTTCAACTTCGTTAATATAATTTTACACAAAAAGTCCTCTTTCGCTCATCCGCTAATGTATCTATGTTTTAAACTTTGTAGAACGAAAAATTAACAAAGTTCCAATACACACAAATCAAAATGTTTACTGCAGGTTGTATTCCTGACGGATGGTCCCGTATTTGTGCTGTGTGGCTCTCACACGGTCAGCTAACTGTTCCGGTCTGCCCTATGGTAATTTTTCCTCCGCAGAGGTACAACAAATCATGCAATGTATTAAATTCCTGGATTTAGGCACTGACATATTCGTGTCGAAATGGTGAAAGTTTTACCACATTTAAAAAGTTGAAAGTACCTCCTGTTTTTTATATATAGGGCATGTACCACATCTGGGGATCTCATACATTATGTAAACTGCAGTTTTTTTTTCGTGTTGAAAATTTGGCTCTTGTCAGTAGTTTCTTTAGATAGGAAGGCTTGACATCGACTGTAGATAGTGTTCTTTCAATTTCAAAATGATGCTCCTTAGATTTTCGGATGTTTGTAATCGGAAAAACATTGTTTACAGAATATACTATTAATATACGGGGATCGTGCGTCTACGACCCGAGGGGGGAGTTGTTTTTCTTGATTTCATCCTGAGTTTTCCCGATTTTCTGGAGTTCTGAAGTTCCTGATTGGTATAGATCTAGTCATTTGTCTATAAGCGATAGTCTATTAATTTTTCGATATTTCTGTCTAAGTTAAAATGTGTAATTCCTGTAGACGTTTCCATCCTTCTGTTTTCATCAACGACGAATGGTACAAACACGTCTCGCATGTTAAACGGTATGTTGCGTTTAACATGTGAGGGGATGACAAGGAATTGAATATCAGGTATTGTGCGAGTCCGTTTCTTGTAGTATAAATCCGTTGTAATTTTCTGACTTCTTTTATTACGAAATGATATCAAAAAAGGCTGTTCTGTGCTGCATTGTTTCTCACCGTAAATTGAATCGGGATGTTAAGCTTTCAATTGATTGAAAGTCTTCTAATCTTTAGTATTTGACCAACAAAGCACCAACGTGCTAAATACGTTTCCAATTAAATGTTTATGTATTGCGCAATTGATTCTCCAAATAATCTTCTGTGTGTAATATATAATATATATAATAATATATATATAATATTATATAATATATATATATCTATAATATATCTATAGTATATATAATGTTTGAAAAGATCAATTGTCTGGTTCATTTACAAATTTAAGAGCTTGTTGTTGGGTCTTTGTTAAATTATCGGGTCTTTTTTGAGTTGTCAGGTCATAGACCCAACGATTATAAACCCAACAATTCATCCCTGTTCTATTTAATTACAATTTAAAAAATGTTTAAGATGAACTACTTATCTGAAACCTGAATTGTTGGGCCTAAATTCCCCGTGAGGTTCACAATTAAACTGGTATCCCGTTGATTGATGCGTAACTCGGACCAGTTTAGTTCACAATTTGCCATTGTCCAATCAGAAGTCGCGTGGTAATGGCGCGAAATGAGATGCTGTTCGCCACTCGGAACTACTCATCCCGCGCACTCAGTTGAATCAACCGAGGATATACCGAAGGATTGCAAGGCAGACACGATGCAGAGGTATTGATACATTATTCCATTTATTTATCGTCCATGGGAAATAAATTCCTAATTATAATTAGTAACAGTAACAAGTATTAATCAATATTTTGAAAAGCCAAAATGCATAAGCCATATTATGTAGTTCGAACTTCCTCTGTTCAGCATCATCTTGTGCAAAAAAAACTGAGAAAAGTCTTTATGCATGTGCATTTCGAAACATAATTTCTCATCTGCGATGATCAAAGCCTAAAAGTTTGAAAAGCCCAAAACTTTTTAACAGAAAGAGCTTAAAAATGCCTAACCATGAAGTCAAAAGCCAGTAAAGGAGAACTTTGCAAAAAGGAGATACTTTTTAAATTTCCAATATTTTGAAGCGGTAAACTGAATTTGTATCAAATCAAGTTGGTAAAAACCCACTAACTGGGCTTGTGATGCCCGCAGAAATGGACAAATAAAACCAAAATAATAAATTATAATATAAAATGGCGAAGTAACAAAGTATGAAACGTAATCATAGTCCAAAAAACACATACAAAATCGAGTGTAGGGCAACACGGACCTTCGACGAAAGCGAAGGCAGGATCAGGTGCCAGGGAGGAGTAAGCATCCTCTGCTGACCGGTCACACCCGCCGTGAGCCCTTAGTCAAAATAAAGTAAACGGGATTACCCGTAGTCAAATCTAGTAGGAAAATGACAGTCTAACAAAGGGTATGAAACAAATCAGTCAACATATGACTTAGTGATACTTTGTAATCGCAAACAAGGTCATTATAGCGACCGTAGAATTTGCAAAATGATGACTTTAAACGAGATTCGTTATAACCCTGCAGCATCAACTTTTTGGTTAGTAGTTGGCCTCGCTTTAAAAAGTCCGCATACGCATGGCATGCTCTTGCGTATCGAATCAACTGAGAGACATACACACCATAAGCAGGTGATAGTGGTACATTACTACACAAAAAAGGAAAGTTGACAATTGCAAAGTCAAAGTCATCACGTTTATCATATAATGTAGTTGTCAGTCTGCCATTAGAGTCAATATTAAGTAAAATATCCAAATATGAAGCACATCTGTCAGATTCTGTGGTGTCCTTTATTTCAAGTTCGTCAGGATATATTAAATGGACATAATTGTGAAAATAGAAAGTGTTATACTGTAGAAGCACAACTATTCGTCATATATTAAATTTAGGTATTAAATTTCGTGGGTAGCATACATCAGCGAAATTAAATCAATGATGAATTTTTAACCCAAATGTTTATGTATACATAATGTTTTTTTTTTTCTATATTTATTTCCTAATTATTTTTCATCATTAATATTACACATATAAACATCGCATAACCTTGATACATCATATAAGTTTTACACAAACAGTTATAAACACGCAAAATAATAAATAGAGGATGACTGTCAATGAACCGATGTCTGTCATCACGTTGTATCACACGGAACTTGACCACACTTGCATGTAAACCCCATTACCTCTGCTATTCCAGCCAAGTGAAACCCGTTATGTACACAGTCATGGTCTTTCGAAGATACATCAAAGGCATGCAACAACAAATTAGCGTGGGCGGGTTTAATCTGACACGAAGATCAACGCTGATTTTTTGCCATGGAGACACTTTTAAAAATGTGTTAGGAAACTTATTCAGAATACCAAAATTACTACTTAGTTTACTGCTCGGCTCAGGTAAACTAAATTTTGCTGAATGGGGTAAACACAAGCATTAAAACGCGGAAACAAAAATTTGTAATTCCACGTGTTAAACCTTCATGTTCCGAAAGTATATACCTGTACAAACGTTGTCGTTCCTGTTAAAACATAATATAACCGATTTATAAAAAAGTTGACAACATTTTCAAAATTCTGAAATGACGAAATTATATCCCAACGAAATTTATTTGGGAATCAAAACAACGAAATTTTAACCCGATGAATATTTGTGTTTCTACAGTATATGTACTGACATGCAACTTCCACCCCCTTCCCAGGTCTTTAGAACAACTCTCAAATTCTTTTACCAAAATCAAAGGGGGATTGCAATCCTAGTGACACCCCCTCCCTGATCCAATAATTGCCATGCATAATAACCTAGACATTGTTTTGGGGGTTTTTTTTCAGAAGAAACAAGCGTAAAAAGCCACTGATATTGGCTAAAGAATGTATTGGATCAAAAAGGGATCAGGAATTCTTGAAAAAAGTGTGGATTAGTGATGGAATCCGTAAGTACATGTTATCATATGCCTTTCAATTTCATCAGAGACATAAATAACTGATTCGCAACTCTCACATTAACAGGTTTATTTGCAAAAATATGTGATGGTGCCAGTTTTCTTCTTAAATAGTGAATATATTTCGATCTCAAGTTAAATATTAATTGTATTGTATGTAGGTACATGCATATGATTAAAACACTACATCGATTGATAATAACAAACTAGGCAAATTAAAGGGATCATTGATTGAAAGTGGTGAAATCTCGAAGATATGGTAGACCAGGGGTCACTCTCCTTTAATTTTTTTTCAGATTCCTCCTTTGCTATTATATTAAATAAAGAAACTTAACATTTTGAATAATTTTTTGATTTGAATAAAAAAGTTTTACTTCTTAATCCTTGATGATTTTAAAGATTTATGCGATTTAAACGGTGCAAGATTTGAAATTTTAAACAGAGATGTCGAAAACTGTCAGTCCTATTGCCAAGGCCAGTAAAAAATCATTAAAAAATGTGTGCATGATGTAAATATTTAAAGCTGGGGATTGTGATGTACAGGTGTAGCTAAGGCCACACAGAACAGAGATGGATGTGTGGCCATTCGTTTTTTTTTTTAAGCTCTCTTTTTTTGTACAAAATAATGTACATATATCTGGTCTGACAATAAAGTATCTGGTCCGACAGAGCCTTTAATTTCAATTTCCAATATTTTTCAGGTTGCCAATTAGTTCTTTGGGGAAAAATTAAATAGTGTGTTTTGGACATGTAAATTTCATACTCGCTTGTAGTAAGAAAAAACGTTAATATAGAGCCCTGTCACTACAATCAGATATTTCATTTCCAATCAAATTTATACGGACAGCTGGAATTTATAATCTTCTTCCACAATTGTTTTCAAATGTCATATGTTGACTGATTTGTTTCATACCCTTTGTTAGACTGTCATTTTCCTACTAGATTTGACTACGGGTAATCCCGTTTACTTTATTTCGACTAAGGGCTCACGGCGGGTGTGACCGGTCAGCAGAGGATGCTTACTCCTCCATGGCACCTGATCCTACCTTCGCTTTTGTGAGAGGTCCGTGTTGCCCTACACTCGATTTTGTATATTTTTTTGGATTATGATTACGTTTGAAACAATGTTAACTTCGCCTTTTTGTATCAAAGCTTTCTGATATTTTGTAAAATTTACAATGCATGTGTATAAAGTGAAGTATCTGAGATCAGATTTTACACACACTGGTGTAAGTTTCTATGTAACATAGTACAAAGTAATTTGAGTAAAGAGAACATTTTGATGTTTTCCATTTATTGCAATCCTGCTACAATCAGTAAATATCAAAGACTTTGCTAAACATCATACTCTGCTTTAAAGGGGCATGGACACGTTTTGGACTAAAAATGTTCAAATTCTAAATTGCCAATTTTAATGTTTACAATGCTTGACTAAGGTATTTCCATGATTTTACTAACATATATTGAATATGCTACTAAACGTT
>CAJDSM010060711.1:0-7500 GCA_903981925.1 Ostrea lurida | reverse complement strand
TCTCATAACAACTGAGAGTATTGCACATGTCGAAGGGTAATGATTTAAACTGAAATAATCTTATATGAGTAGAGAAATC
Organism: Ostrea lurida; assembly: GCA_903981925.1. Taxonomy (NCBI): domain Eukaryota; kingdom Metazoa; phylum Mollusca; class Bivalvia; order Ostreida; family Ostreidae; genus Ostrea; species Ostrea lurida. The sequence goes on along the minus strand of CAJDSM010060711.1, from coordinate 7,421 downwards.
AGTTTTAGCCTTATCCATTTCGTCCATTTCCATCTGCCAATAACCAGACACTAAATATAAGGTACTAAACCAGGCAGCACCAGCTAAAGAATAAAGAGATTCATCTATCCTTGTCATGGGCTCAGCATCTTTCTTGGTACCTGAGTTAAATTGCCTATACTCAACGTAAAATCTCCAATAACCATCATTTTTAGCAATTAACAATAAACAGACCAAGGACTTTCACTAGGTTCAATGCCATCATTCTCTTTCACTGGATTCAATGCCATTATTCTCAAGCATATTTGTTTCATTTTCAAACATTTCTCTCTGAGCAATAGGTAGTGTACGAGGTGAAATTGTAATGGTTTAGAATGGTCAGTATCTACACTATGTTCAACCACATTAGTTCTCCCAAATTTACCATCTGGACCAACAAAAAAATTTTGATATTCTTTTAAGAGTTCCAGCAACTCAGATTTTTCTCTTTCAGATAAATTCCCACTAGACCCCTCAAACATAGAATATAAATGTTGAAGGAGCTCAAAATCACTATCAAACTTTGGTTTTAAAATGTCAACCTAGTGTAAAGTTGTGTGTTTCTTGACCCTAACAGGCTATTGGAAATGTTTACAAGAAAAAACATTTTTTTTCCTCTGAATTGACCAAAGTCCTTGCAACTAATAGACCCTTCTGACTTAAAAACCTGTAAGGCTCAATCAAACTATGTACAGATTTGTCAACACTACCGACAGGATAAGCAGGAATTGTGTATTCACAATTAGGGGGGAAACTATTTTTTGACAACTTTTACTCTAGCACCAAAAGGAGCTATCTGAATAGACTGGCCTTCAATCACTAAGAGACCCCTAAATAAATTTCATGTCACACCATTGCTCTCTAAGAAATCCTTGCCTAAGATTCTGCTCAATTTTCCAAACTCAGTAACAATGAACTCATCTCAAAACAAAATGTCTCCTATTCTAAATTCCCTGAAACATGCATGCCACTACCATCGGCAGTGGAGGAAGACAAAGACGAAGTCTAACAGGCTGTCTATTTTCCAAATGCGCAAAAACATGTTTGTCAATTAAAGAAGTCTGAAAACCATTGTCAAATAAAAACTTATTTACAGATTTCCCTACTACACAACTGACACTAAAATGACTTCTACATCAAATTAACTTTAATTGTATGAGGAGCCCTACTATCATTAGATTCATGGGTCACTCTGTGAGCTTCTAGAGTAATCCCTTCTAGTTTTCCTGAACATTTTCAGACTGGGTTGAAGCAGATTTGGTGTTGCTATGGTACACCTTCACAGAGGCACTAGTGTCTTGAGCTTTGCGATTTGGGCCAATTGATGACAATTGTACATATGTAGCACCTAGGGCTGTGCGATAATACCGGTATTCCGATATATTGCGATTCATTAATAAAAAATATCGTATCGCAATACGTTTTTTCAATACCGGTATATCGGCGATAATGTTCAGGCTTGGAATCTACGTTCAGCTTGAGATTGCTCACATTAAATTGTTACATTTAATATGGATGAAACATTTCTGTGATTGTTCAAAACCTAAGACATAGTTTTTCTACTTCCAATAGAACAATGGAGTTAAACAACCAAGTCTTGTTTCTTATTTTTCATATATTATGCATAGAAATCAGTCTCATTGTCAATGAAATAAGAGAAAAGGTTGATTTTCTACTTTGAAAATATTGCAATACATATCGCAGTACATTTGAAAATATCGCAATTATATCGCGATAGCGAAATATTTTCACCCGATATGCAGCCCTAGTAGCACCCTACACCTTTTTCTATCTGGGGTTACCTCCCCGTTGCTTATTTGCTAATCTATTAAGGCTAATTCTTATTGACTTTGATGTACTTAACAACTTATCAGGAGACTTATCTTAACTAGATTGTACAGTATGAACACTAGGCTTAATGATAGGTAAGTTGTGGTATCTTAACTGCTTCAAATCATGTGGCTGAAGAAATAGCAATCTCTAATGTCTTAGGATGATGTAAAATGATATGAGACCTAATGTCATTATTCCCAATGTCATTCATGAACTGCTATACAATGACTATTTCCATATCTGCACAGGACATATCAGGGAAAACCTAACTTTCCCATTCTTCTGAGAGTATACCCATACCATGTAATCAGAAGGATTTCATCGGTCTTGCGAATACGAGATCTAAACTCTACTATATGAGCAACTATTACGGGTTCCTTTGGGGGAAAACCTACTTACTAAGATAGATTTAAGAGTGTCATAATCATGAAGTTGACTTTGAGATAGGTCGCCTAATATTTTCTATGCCATTCTACCCCTTCATAAATTCTATGTCGTTTAAACAATTTAGTTTACCAGTATGACCTACCATTAAGTCAAATTCTGTCTGATGTGTTTCATACCATTGTTAACCCGTTTTTCACACACTCATTTGATTATGGACTGCTCCGTTTACCTGATCAAATCTATGGGCTCACGGCGGGTGTAACCGGTCAACAGGGGATGCCTACTCCTCCTAGGCAACTGATCCCACCTCTGGTATGTCCATGGTCCATGGTTGCCATCTCTGTTTTGTATTCTATTTGACTGACGAGATTGATCATTATTCGTTATCTTTACCTTTACCCCTAAAGACATAAGTTGTTGAGACATTCTCAAAATACACAAGATAATCTTGCCAAGCAATGATTTTGCCATCAAACTTGTCAGGTTCTTTCTATTTTCTAAACCTGTGTCTATTGCGATTATATATAAGGGTAGTAGACATAGTTATCTGTAACATATTAAGACCTGTCTTACTAAGTTTACAGGAATAGGCGCTCTACTGTCTTTCTTACTGAAGGAGTTTCTTTCTCTTTTACCTCACTCAAACTTAATCCTTCACCACAGAGCTCTGGCATTGGTGTCTTATACTCTCCATTAACGCATCTCTGAATCTCTGGTAATCAGACGTCTTCTCATACAGTACTGTCTACATATCTGAAATCTGAACATGAGTACTCTGCCCTTTAACACTCTCACATTCATTTACCACAGAGGGAGGGGGATGATGACGATGGACAAATCATATCAGTTTACCAGTATATCTGTTGATCGAGTGCTCTGTTATCACTGGCTCTAATGAAGTTTGAAATGAATCAAAAGCTGAAACAGATAAAACCAAAACAAAAATTAAACAAAAAAGCCCTCCAAAAAGCCCCAACGAATTGTTTGTAAGAGAGGTAGGAAAATGTGACCAAATGAATATCCAAATATGTCCCTATTGAGTTATAGTAATCTTAAATAAAAAAAAAAGAATAAAATGAGAAAGAACAACAAGAACAAGAACGAGCTCTATCTTGACCCTTGTAGAAAGGACTGCTACAGTATCTACCACACCTTGAAACAGGACCTGGATAGGGAAATATGTAATAAACCGCAAACTACTTTATAAATCTAACGAGTATTATCAATTTCCTAACAAAATAATGCCCAAATTCTGCAGTAAAACTTTGAGTTTTTTAAAGCAGTCCCTAACACCTATTTTTAAGAAAATAATTTTTAAAACATGATAGTGACTATATTCTGAGCTGTTAAAACCTTGAGGTTTTTGCTGCTCAGAATAACAGAGAAGTAAACAAACCATGAGATTAGCGCTCATATCCAGTTGAAGTAAACTAGGACTTAATTTATAGTGAATACTACCCTGAAGAAGTAATCTGAACAAACACAGCCTTATATACCATGAATGCTATTCACTAACTTAAGCCAACCAAAAACCAAAGAAGCTGTCCTCACTTCTCCAATCAAGTGAAGCTAACCTATTCCCTTAGAAGAGCTTGGTAACAGGAATGACACTTCCTGTTTAATGTGAAAACTTGTGGAATCTAACCTTGAATAGATATAAAAAGTAAATTTAACCAAACTTCAAATGTAATATTAGGCTGATTTAATCGTGAAAGTTGTAATAAATCGAAAGTCAAATGTAAACAGAAACTCAAATCCGCCAAAAAGTAATCTTACGTATTATGAAAACGAAACGACAACAAATTAGGAATAGTTATGAAGGGGGAAAATGGAACATAGAAGATGTTTGACATGTACTTCAATTTTATCATTATTGCTTTTTTCTGCAGTGGTTGTTCTGTTACCACAGAATCTTCCTTGTCTGTTTCATACTTCGATATTTTGTTGAACATTGACATTAACGGCAAACTAACTACTCAATTTTATGAAAAACGGGACGATTTCAGCTTCTCCATCGTCAACTTCCCATATTTATATAGCAATATTCCATCATCACCTACATAAAGGGTGTATGTCTCTCAATTTATTCGATAGGCAAGAGCTTGTTCTGCATATGATCAGATTTTGAATCGCGACAGGCTACTTACAAACAATTTGTTGTTGCAGGGGTTTCAACAGTCATATTTATAGACAGAATTTCGTAAATTCTATGGTCGGTATAACCATTTAGTTTACCAGTATGACTTTCATTGAGTTAAATGCTGTCTGATGTGTTTCATAGCCTTGTTAAGTCGTTTTTCACACATTTATTTGACTACGGATTGCTCCATTTACCTGATCAATATCATGGGCTCATGACGGGTGTCAGCAGTTAAAAGGGGATGCTTACTCCTCCTAGGCACCTGATCAAACCTCTGGTGTGTCCAGGAATCCGTTTTTGCCCAACTCTTGGTTTTGTATTCTACTTGGGACTTACAAGATTGATCACTGTACGTTATCTTTGCCTTTATCTAAAGACAAGATATATATATATATGTTTTGCAATAATTAATTTATTTCATAAGAAAAACATAGACCAGTGCAGAAGCTGATTCCAGGACTGTAGTCCAAAACTGGAACATATTCTAAAACGAAGAAATATTTTGCACTCAGTCTTCGTCATCATCATAATCATCATCATATCATACCATACAATCATACATCGACTCATACTATCATCAATCATCATCACATCATATATCATCATCATCTCATCATCATTCATCATCCATAAATCATCATCATCATCCATCATACAACATCATCATCAACTTCATTATTGTCATCATCACCTTAATCATTATCATCACAATCATCTTCATCATCATCATCATAAGCGTTATCTTCATCACCATCATCATCATAATTATCATCATCATCATTATTACCATCATCATTATTGCCGTCATCAAAATTTTTGCCCTTACTGTCATTAATGATGACATTCGTATTACTATCATTATTTTCATCACCATTATTATTATTACCATTATTATCATTATTTCTATTGACATCGACATTGCTTTATCAACCGAAAACTTATCTATTTTAAAGCAAATATATGGCTTAGATACTACCACTCCACTCCCACCCCCACCTCCAACAAACTATCTTTGTAATTATTACCTCTTCTCTAGTATATCCAGGAGGTCTGTATTCGTCCCACTCTTAACTAAGTCTTGTATGATCCCGTATAGGATTATAACATTGATCAACGTTCTATATCTTTACCTTTTCATCATTATTCACTTGCACTATTATCATAGTAGTATAGCATCAGAATTGTCAGGTATGTATATACAGTTATCAATGCGTGTGTGTAGGGTTACATAACATGGTACGATATCGGATTTACTATTAGTTGTTATTCGTGATGTAAATGACACATTTTCCCCATGATGAAAATTAGATGTCGTTTAAATTCATCATTTCGCTACGGTCGCTATAATGATCTTGTTTGCAATTACAAATTTATCACTAAGCCATATGTTGACTGAATTGTTTCATACCCTTTGTTAGACTGCCATTTTCCTACTAGATTTGACGACGGGTAATCCAGTTTACTTTATTCCGACTAAAGGCTCACAGCGGGTGTGACCGGTCAGCAGAGGATGCTTACTCCACCATGGCAGCTGATCCTGCCTTCGCTTTTATGTTGCCCTACACATGCTTTTTTGGATTATGAGTTCGATTAACACGATGTTAACTTCGCCTATTTATATTGATATACCTAATATCCCAGTTGTATATATATAAATCATATACGGTACCAATTTTGATGCACCAGATGCGCATTTCGACAAATTATGTCTCTTCAGTGATGCTCAAACCAAAATGTTGGAAATCCGAAACATGAAAGTAAAACTTTATAAAAGTGATCAATGTAGTGCCTAAAGATTGGGGCCAAAAACTTCGAAGGATCATAGCTATGCCTGAGGGAAATAATCCTTAATTTTGATATGAATTTCTAATTTTACCGCTGCAATTAAATACATATCCGTATTTCAAGCTAGTAACATAGTACATAGCAACTGGGCTGTAGAGACCCTCGGGGACTAACAGTCCACCAGTTGTATCTCTATTGAAGAGTTAAGAGGGAGATTACACCTCAACCTATCACACTGTCAGGTTTGACAACCTCTCCAAAAAGGATATTTTACTCATAAAAATGCTCAATCAAAACACCCGTATGCAAATGAATTCTTAATATCAATAATAATAGTAGACTATGGGTCTAAAATATTGATTTTCATCGGCATTTAACGATGACGAATGTATACTTGTCAAATAGTAAGGTTGAATCCACATATTCAACAGAGAATCAAAGTTTCTCACCTGATTTCCTCCAACAGAAAGTCTCATCTATCCCAATTAAGAGCGAAACTCGCATCTGTCATTTTGGGAATAAATCAATGATCTGAATATTAGCATTATTTCCGTAGAGAAATAATTATGAACTATTTTGATACAAATGTCAAATGCTTCTTTACGAAGCGTATTAAATCATGTTATCTGTCCTCCAAACTAATAGTTAGTTTTTACAGACCTTTAGCAAATCTAGCCCATAATTCCGTTTGGGTTACCATAAAAATAAATAGTAGTACATTAATATACAAACTTTCATGCTTATCATGCAATTATCTTTGAGAGATTATAATAATGATCATATATAGTGTACCTGGTTTTTCTGCATTTTCACTCTTTTCATCAACAGCTCTGTCATACCCATTGGCTACGTCTTTCGGAGGAGGTGTATCAACCACTTTGAAAACAAAGATTTAGCTTTCTATCAGGTATGAAAAAATGTCAAATGAATATCCACAATACTAGGTGAACCTGTTGATCCAAAAAGAAATATACGTGCACCTTGTATGTTAATATTGCAAAATTGATATAGTACAGTCAGTTGAAAATATTTTTGATATGTCGTACGTTAGAGATACTTTTAAAGCCGAATCTACGAGATACTAAATCCTTCAAACGAAATATTAAGTTGTACATACGAGATGCAAAGTCGTTATTACAAGGTAGTATGTCGTACGTATGAGATACTAAGTCGCACGAATGACATATATGTGATGGAACTATTCCATGTAAGAGTTATCTATCTTTGTTATATGTTATTGCTCCGGGTTATTAACTCT
>CAJDSM010060709.1:0-13692 GCA_903981925.1 Ostrea lurida | reverse complement strand
CCAAACTTTGTTTGGGGAACATAATAAGATATACGAATCTTGATAAACATAGAACGTATATTTCAACGGCTGGGGATTCCGACAAACAATGAACAAAACAAAAAGTGCGTTTCAGTTTTGAAAATATTTGAGAGTATATAACGCTTCGCACCGGCATATCTTTCATGTTTAAAGTGCGGTAGCGTTGCTGTAGTTTTGAAAATAAAATTTCTTAAATGCACAAGTGATCAACACAACGAATAATTAAAATTTTCAATATTTATTTACAATTGCACAAACGCAATCTTCATAAGACAAGATAAAAACAACAACAACAACAACAAAAAACAAAGAACCAAAAATAAATAAATAAAACTAACCACATACAAAAAAGACAGGCTGTATTCTTTACTATTATCATATACAATTTGTAGATTATTACCAAATGTGGACGATATTTACGTGTATAATATCTATACATTGAACCAAGCAAACCGTGAGATCCGCCAGCTTGTTGATCACATGTTACACTGTGCCATTTCAGGCATGTCTTAAAGGTCCAGGTAGAAAACATAAACATCCTTCCCTCATTTGTGGCACGGGAGATCGTTACCTCCTTATTGGCATTCCCTTTCTTTCCACCTGTCCTAATCACTTACCTGTTCTATCGAACGACATAAAACCCACTTCCATTGTGTTAATTTTAACATGTTATGAACTTGTTTTGTCAAATTGCTTATTTAAATGCCTGTCATTCATTCATAAGGAATTTGGGTCGATACGCGTCCGATTTTGCTTTAGAAATTCAGGAAAAACGCTGTGTAAAGTACCGATTCAAAGAACTTGGGTGTATTCTCTTCAAAGATGGCGGACCGGTTGTAAATTAGCACATCTACATTTTCGTCNATTCTCTTCAAAGATGGCGGACCGGTTGTAATTTTTCAGTAAGAATTAGCACATCTACATTTTCGTTAAGCCTAAGGAGAGTGCTTTAAGCGAGGACTGTATCTGGAAAAGGTGAATGTTTTCCTGTGATAAGATTCTTCTTTTATGTGACCAATCTAATGTCGTCCACGCTCCTGTAAGTTTACCTGAGGATTTTCGGGTGTAATTGTAGATCATTGACGCAACTTCCATTCATAGCCGGGTGTGAGCGGCCCGCGGGGACTGACAGGGTATACTGCCATTATATGTGTGTGATCATCTACCTATGGATTAACCTGTTCCTCAATGGCTACTGCAGTAAATGGAACCAAGGTCTGTATTTGTTTTTATATTCCAAACATGTGTCCTTCATTGATTTTTTAACACTGTTTAACGCTTATTTTTGAAAGTTTAAAATGTTTCAATACGTATCATGGCTATTATCTTACGTGTATGTGTTAAACTGCGTTTGTCGTCTGCACTTCTTGAAATGCGATCTGTCACATAGCCGATAAATACTTTTTTGCATTCTACACCGCAGCCATGAAGCTTTTAAAATTTACTTAGCAAATTAAAATACGATACAAGCAGGCTTTTATTTATTATTGTATTGTTGTGCAAATATCAATGTTAATTAATGTCCGCGTCTAAAAATACACCAATTGAACAGAAGTATGCAAAGCTAACACTTCAAATATCAAACGAAGCAGGAGCCTGCAGGGCATGAAATGTTTATTTAATCAGGAGCAAGTGACACCTGAAAAAGTAAGAAAGCCCTCCACCAATATTTGTCCTTGGTCTATATAACCAGACAATTCCGACATTCCTGGACGCTTTAACTGAGATACAATGAAGAACAATGTGTATTTAATTCTAACTGTATCTTTGCTTGAAGTAACTCTAATTAGAAAGTTTTACATTACATGGGGGGGGGGGGGGGGGGGGGCTTTTTATAAAATGCGAGTAACCAGAAATTCCACAGCTATTTCACATTCAGTCGATTCATATTCTAAAGGTACGGATATAGAAACTATTTGGGGATACGACTAACTTAAGAATGCTATCTTTTCCGAGCAAAAAAAACCCGGAAGTTGTAGTCTCCCAAAGGACAGAAACTGACATTTTTGGATAATATTGTTCATTCCAAAGGGTTATTGCAACACCCGTGGCCCCCTGTAGATCCGCCATCGAATTAACATTTTCATATCAAACAATAATTTTTGTGGGGGTCGTCGAAGAAGAAAATGCACGCTAATTTTAGGAGACAAATAATCCTAATTGAATTTATTGTGCTCATGCTTCGTAACAGTGAAAATAAAACTATTGTGATCTAAAACTTAACAATGGTTCTATTAGATAACATACGCAGTAAAAATTGAGAAAGATTGCATTTCTAAGTTTCTCCATTGTGTGGGTTTGTCACTTTGTTCGTGGTGTCTTTGTCATGAGGACAATGTTGGTATAAGAAAAGAAAAGACTGCCATTATCTGAGTGGGTATATATAAGCTTCTTAACGAGTCCCACGTGATTCGTACCAGTAAAATATTTCAACACGGAACCGGTGAATTGCAAGAAAATATCTTTTCATCTTTACTTCATGGAGGAAACCTTATTGGCATTGTTTTTCAATAAAAGTTACCTTTCCCTATTATACGCAATCCTTCGGCAGTTGATACGGCGTGTATCATTGCAAGTACCAGTCTGTCAAACAGCTGTTCGAAATTCATCATTGATGTTACGATTAAAGGTATCTTAAACCATCAGGCAGAAAGTGGACTACCTTTGAAATGGCATAATATCGAGTTTGGGGTGTAATAAAATAGAGTCTATACTGTGTAATGTAATAAAATAACTGATTTTTGTAAGATAGGCAATCCCAGTCTATGCATCGATGATTCCACAAAATGTGATATAACCTGGTATATATAAAACAACTTCTAAGTTAACATCTTTGCTGAAAATCGTTCAAAACTTCTAAAGTTACATCTTGCTGAAAATCGTCGAATAGCAGAGAAAGAAAATGTATGAGAGACCAACTGTCCACAATGAAATATATGTTGCACGTTAAACCTCTCATAAAAGGGGCCATGAACACGTTTTGTTCAAATTTTATTTTTCCAGTTTTAATGTTAAAGTATTTCTAATGGTCAGGACAAATTTGAATGTCTGTTGTTGAATTGCAAGTGAGATACAGTGAGATACAGCACTAACACAATTCTTTGTTATGTAAACAAGGCTTGTGTCATGATTTTGTCTACATATGTTAAATATGGTAGTAAAAGTTTTGTTTTGAGCATTTTTTTCCCATATCATGCCTCTTCGGGGTAGACGAATACATGTATGCAAGCTCTCTGACAGGGGTTACAGTAGACATGTTCTCAAAATCTTTGCATTCTGCAGATGATACCAAGTCCGGATTTTCATAGATTGTTTGATTGTTGGAGTATACATTGCCATATATATATATATATATTATTATATATATATATATGTGTGTGTGTGTGTGTGTGTGTGTGTTGGGAAGAAAATGCGTATAAGATATACGTTACAAAGTTGCTACTTAGGTCTCTTCCCTTAAACAAAGCCTGTTATTCTCGCACCGGGTATATGAGAACCCCTATATTACTACGCTCTCCATATCATATACTCACAGTACTTAGCGTTTAATGATTTTCAACTTTCACACTTGAAAAATTCTAATCTTTTTATTTACATAGTAATAGAGATTGCTGACCATTCAATGGTTAGTATACACTGTTATCAGCCACTACTACATACATTTACTTTTCCATTAAAGCTCCAATACAAACGTGAATCCAGCCAACACATTCTTTAATTTAAAAATACTCGCACCATTATAAAATTCCTTGGCAAATCAAAAGGTCTAGGATCATATTATGAGATTTTTTCTCTATGTGTTTTCTTTTCAGTATATTTTCGTGCTGTTATGAATCATCATACATCGGTATTCCAATATACCACCAAAAAAGTTTAATCCCCTACTGGATTGTAATCCATGCATGTATAAGTTAATTTAAAATCGGAAACAATTAACGGGTTTAAAAAGGGTAAATAAGTACACGGTGTAATTAATGTAACTCAGATTCTACAAGAAGGAGCAATTCAACCACGTCAAACGCATGTAAAAATGCAAATGGCATATTCTACTTTGCTTTCTATGATTTTGATCTTTTACCTCCTTAATATCAACTACAAGTAACCCTAGATCTCAACCCTCCCCCCAAAATTAGTGATAAAGATTATACAATGTACATCTACATCTAGATGTCATCTATATGTACACATAACACGTATAATTATTGGTGATTTTTATGCCTAGTTTTGGTCTATCCGTCTGTCTGTCCGGTAAACCTTTAACCTTGGTCATAACGTTTGGATGGATAGTGCTAGATTGATTGATTATTTCTTGTTTTACGTCCCACTCGAGAATATTTCACTCATATGGAGACGTCGGTAGTGGTTTGGCTTTCATATTTCACAGGTATTATTGTTACAAAACCTTTCTTTTAACCTTATGACCTTAACCGTTGAGTTCGGCCTACTTTTGAAAAGTTATAACTTTTGACTACTTTTATATTTCACATGTGTATTCCTTTTCCCCAAGATCATTTTGTTTTATGTACCAAGTTTTGGATCTGATGACCTTGGAATTGACCTACGTTTGAAAAACTTTAACAAATTCCAGAATTTTTGAATGGACAGTGATATTTCACAAGTGAATTCCTTTTGAGTTTTGATAGGACCTTTCATTTTGATCCTGTGGCCTTTACCTACATGTACTTTTGACAATCTTTAAACTAGACCAGAACGTTTGAATGATTAGTAATAGCAGGGCTTTCATTTTTCACATGAATTCCTTATGACAATACCTTTCTTTTGGTACCATAATTACTTTGCTGCCATATGGACGGGGTACTGCCCGTGTATTGCACTGTGCAAACAATACATAATTATGAATTCTTCCAGAATAGGGTTTTAGATTTGGTTCTGTGTAGACTGATCATCCTTAAACCCTAACATCCCGAAAGATACTTTCGAAATTGAAGCTCGCCCTATAACACGAGTCTCTCATATATTATTGCATGCGTTGTGCAAACTATGTTTTGTTTTTGTTTGGGTTTTTTTTGGGGGGGGGGGGTGTTTGTTTGTTTGGCTTTGTTTTTATTTTCTTTCTTTCTTTCTTTCTTTTTTTTTTTATTTTATTTTTACGAAGTATACATTATTTAACATCAAGTACAGAAACAAATTAAATAACTTCCTTTGATATTGTAATGAATCAGATACAGAAATTGTGAAAGGTTTTGATGTATAGTGATGCTACATAATCTTAAATACACACATCAAAGGTATAGACGTGTCTCAGTTGTCACAATCAGGTATGTTGAACTTTTACCACAGTTCTCGTTTGTCAGCGACCTTGTGTAGGCTCAAGAACGATAAAACAAAACTTCATAAGTAAAACTTTCTCTCGCTTAACGAGAATAATAATGTTCTACTACAAGAATTTCCTAATAAAAAAAATATATAAATGAAATAAAATGATATATACAATGTAAGACATAGACATATACAATATATAACATATCTTTGATATATGATGAGAATAAAATGTAATGAAAATAAAAACAAAAACATAAATATAATGTGTACATGATAACACAGAATACGAGTGTCGCCGCTGAACCCCAAGCTGCATGGCTGGAGTAGATAATGCTGATGCCGTGAGCAAGATCTCTATCTATCCCCCTATCGTGCCAAAATCTGAATTTGGTGTGTATACTTGTGTATCAGCTGAACTAAGCCGAATATCGGCACAAAACACCATCGTGTCCGGAGTGGCTGGTCCGTGGTGTGACCTTTAATGGACAAATTCTGTTTTAATTGACGATAACAATGTCGCGACAACGCCGACTCGTGTTAGGTCACGGAAATAGACTGTTCAAGGGCGGTAAATCGACTGATGGGGGTAGTGCTTTTTGCTGTTTATAAAAACTATTTACTTATTGATTGTAATGAAGTCATGTTTTTCTAATCTACATTAGTAATGACAATGTCTTTAGACATATAATTGCTATCAAATTGATACCATTCTCACCTTATTCAGGAAGAGTTATAATGTGGACTGCACTGTTTCGTATTTCATGTTAAAATATACAAGTGTTAAACATAAAAAGAACTACATGTGTAAAAATAAAAATATTATCCCACCCTCGTTCACTAGATAGACAGAATCTGATTATACCCTGATCTGAATATATTTTATTGCCAAATGAGACAAAAGGATTTGATACAAGTTCGAAAACTTAGATAACCGTCTCCTTTAGTAATATACAATCACTTGTCATGCAATGTATCATTGATTTAATATTTGAATATTCATTTAAGTGTGAGAATAGACAGAAAGTGCATGATACTATCATACTGTCTATCGCCTATATTGTTACAATTTCAATATTAACTTGACTTGCGACCAGTGAAATTTGATGTGGATAAAAAGTGGAGGATAATGTACAACGTTTTGGAGTCCAGTAACTGGGGAAAAAATATTTAGTCAAAAATGCAGTTTTAGTTCAAAGCAATCTTTTAAAAATTGAAACTTCTGTCGTGATCAAAAGAACAGCAGACGACACTCTGATTCACGTTTGGCAAGGAAACCAGCCATTATTACGACGAATCATGCATTCTTAAATTTAAACGGAATAGACAATATTGCTGATATTTCTATTTACATTCATGGTTTTTTTTTAAAAGTCAACCATTATGATGATGTAGTGTTTAACACAAAACCACGTGTGTACACTTACACATATATCCATCAATACTGTGAAGACAAACATTGGAATGTGATTGATTGCTAACAATATGAGTGATGAGCAAATATTCCATATTCAATGATAAACGAATTTATCCACAGTTTGATTCAATTGGTAACACCATTAACGCATGGACTATACATTCATGTATACAGTGCTAAAGTGGATATAGTGTTTTCAATGGCTTTCAAGGGTGCTCGTAAATATGTAAGATCCTGTTTTACGAAAGAACTTAGATCCAAGACAAGACTTTGTTATTAGTTATTTAGTTTATAACTTTTCTTGCCTGTTCTTTTCAAAATATTTATTTGAACAGAAAACCATGCATATCTACTCTTCCGAACGTTTCTTGGAAATCAAGACCTGTTGGTATAATTCTTAAGTTCTTTTGTAAATCAGACTTGATGCGTGTTACCTGATCCTACCTTCGCTTTTGTCGGAGGTCCGTGTTGCCCTACACTCGATTTTGTATATGTTTTTTGGATTATGATTACGTTTGACACAATGTTAACTTCGCCTTTTTGTGTTTAAAGTAAAATTAATATGTAGATTGTTTTTGGGTGACAGGCTGCCAAACACGTTAGCCAGATATCTGTTAGTGCTCCTCCTCCTAAAATTAAGGAATCTCAATCGTCCACATCCGCTTTTGGGGGCGATGAGAGGCACTTCAACTTAGCTGTCATCAATGGTGAAGACACAGAGGTAAAGAAACCAATCAATGGCAGTAATGAGGAAGAAGAGCTGGATCCCAGATTTGGAAAGGCGACGCTGTCCAAATCAGCCCCTGTCGCCGATATAGTGGTGAGCTGCATTGTAGTCTATGCCATGCTAATATCAAATTACACTTGCGTTTTCTTCAATTTAAACAATTATAACGAATTCTATAAGAAAAAAGTTATGCAAGATTCAGTAGTCAGACATTGCAAATTATAAGAAACTGAAATGATTATACAGATTANTCATGCTAATATCAAATTACACTTGTGTTTTCTTCAATCTAAACAATTATAACGAATTCTTTAAGAAAAAAGTTATACAAGATTCAGTAGTCAGACATTGCAACTTATAAGAAACTGAAATGATTATACAGATTATTTACACCATTACATTTTCATGAAAATATCCCTTTAAGTATTTGTCACTTTCATTCCACGTGCTTTTCCAGAGAGAACGCATTACAAGTGAAATACAACCACCAGATCCTGCAGAAATCACTAATGGCAACGGTCACCATGAGGCCGGGCCGCCATCCAGTGACTCTACAACATCTGATGAGAAGTCTTCCCACAGTTCCACACAAGATCTACCGGAACCTTCCGGTACAGCGACAAGCTGGACCATCTTTGCGCAGTCGTACTTCCAGGTCAAAGGTTCCCACACATATCTGTGCTCAGCTCTTCAGCAGCCGTTACTTCCTAAGAAGGACAAAGCAGATGTTCTGGTGAGGGCAGATTTAATATATCTATATACACTGGTGTGTCCAGGGGTCAGTGTTTGCCCAACCCTTGTTTTTGTATTCTATTTGGAACTTACGAGATTGATCACTGTTTGTTATCTATGCCTTTACATATATTAGTATTAATTGTTTAAACAAAGATTTAGAGAGTTCCCATCAAATACGCAAACACGACTTAAGGACAGACAACAATCCAACTCACATTTTTCTCAAGTATCTATAACAAACCTATAAATTTTCACAGGTGCATGAAAGGAGTACATGTACGTGTTATGGGGAAAAAAACGGTAAAAATACCCATTGGCAGCGAGCATATTGCCAATATTAGGTTATGAAAACAAAAAATTAATTTCAACATTAGGAAATATCAAGAACTTTTTCGAACTTTCACAATGTTTTTATATGAATAGATGAAGAAGAAAAAATACCCACAGTAGACTGGATCCACATATAAACACTTACATTGATACTATGTTCTAACTGATATGATGTCCAATTCTTGAGGTATTCATCATGATTTTATTTCCATATATTCATTAATGTAAATAAATACACTATTAACCCTGTAGCTTATCCTTTCAATACATTAATTTTCATGCCATTAAATAAAAATTATCTCACACATATACGTATGAGACATATGGATGATTTTCACAAAGCTGGGAATTAATGTACAGATTTTTTAAAAGCCAATTCTTTGTCATGTTCTTAATAAGTTAAAAGACAAAGGAATTTGGACAGTATCAAACACCTTTTCAATTATTTCATCTACATACAGAGTATAAATCTGATAAGGAATGAAATTAATAATATCCAAGCAATTCTTTTAGACCCTACATCAATTCTTAGTGCACAAAGATTAAATTACAAGTACTTATGAGTCATATATTGGCTATAAGTATTGATATATAATTTTTTTAATAAAAAAATATAATTATTTATATATATTTTTAAAATTTTTATAGCCATTGCATTGCATTTTTATTTTATTTATTTTTTTTTTTATTTATTTATTTATTATTTTTTTTGGTTCCATTTGAAGAGTCAAGACCTCTGTTCAACATTTACATGTATACGATTTTTAGTGACGTGTTCACTTCAACATTGCTATGATTTGTTGCGATGATGATTGTTTAAATGCAGTGTGTATATATTTTCATCAATATTAGTTGTTCCTTAGACACCGACTATCATAGTCAAGTCAAAGAGAAAAGAAAATAATGATAGTAAAATGAAAATAAGGCGACCGCGGAACAAAACATTGTTACATGTACATGTAGATATTCAACCTATTCACCAACAACACGTCTGAATGAGTCAGATGGAGAGAAAGTTTAATTCAGGAGAGCCAACAAACAAATTATTCGAAAGTGAAATCCATCTATCTCAATAGCTATAGTATAGCCAAGTTGTAATAGATCGTCCACACTCGTACATATCGCTTAAAACATTCTGTACTAGCTAGTGAAGAACTCGTGCATACGTCGACTAGACTCACCAGAGCTTGTACATTCTCGTAGAAAAATCTAAAGTATCGTACATATATCGTTCAGATGTTACCTAAAACTCGTTTTAAAAAAGGCCCCGTGTGGTTAGAATACGTCCTAGGTCCACCTTGCTTGTCGTAAGAGGCGATTTAATAGGGCGGTCCTTCGGATGAGACCGCAGAAGCCGAGGCCTTGTGTCGCAGCAGATGTGGCACGATAAAGATCCCTCCCTGCTCAAAGGCCATAAGTGCCGAGCATAGGCTTAAATTTTGTAGCCCTTCATCGGCAATGGTGACGTCTTCATATGAGTGAAGAATTCTTAAGGGACGTAAAACAACATACAATTAATCAATCGTGTTAAAAAGAAACTATTGTCCTGCTCTTGTGTCAGTATGGAAGAGAGCTCAAGCAGAAGTCGAACTGATGTCCCCATCATCGAAAACCATAGCAAACTCATGGTTGTTTGGCAAGTTATAACTTTGGTGTGTAGACCTTGGTGTGTTACTCTCTAGTCATCCAATCTTGTTTGAATACTCCACTTTGTCTTTTAGGCCTCCCTGGCAGCTTGGGTAACCATTCTAAGAATCATGGGAGATCTCCCGGAATCTGACCAAGGAGAGAGCATCGAAGTGGCCGGGGTTAGTCATTTTACACACTACAGAAAATATTAGATTCTGAAGTACAAATGCACTCAATCTGTAATTTAAGCAATTAGTCTGTTCATATTTGCACGCACACTAACTCTAAAAATTACAGATAATCAAGTTATTGCCAGTATGATGTAAACAGGACTTTGATTTCAGCGGTGTCTTTTGAATTTTGCCTTTCAATAAATTACATAATTATGTTTTAAAAAAAATGAAGATAAAAAAATAATATAACATAAGAATAATAAAATAGAGATAAAAAGAGAATCCCAGACGTGGAGAATGAAGGCTTCAAAAAACACTCAGCAGAATGAATAAAAATATACAAACTAAATAACACGAGATAAAAAAAAAAAAAAATAAAATCAAATTCACAGAAGTTCAAAAATAGATATATATATAAAGAATAAAGAAGGAGAAGAGAAGCTAAATAATAATAGAAAATAATATAAAAAAAAAATGAAAAGCAAGTACTAAAAAAAATAAACTCACTACAATTATGTGTAATTTACTATGTGAAAATCTTTAAAATGAATCACAATATTGAAAGTATTGGATATTCAAAAGATAATCAGTATTAGGTACTCGAACAATACATAATCAAAAACAAAATTAATCACAATCAGCTATTCCTACATAGAAAAAAAACAAACAATACAAAATACACATGTCTAACAAAATAATGAATAATGAAAGATAAAAAAATCATATAAGATAATTAACATATCATACTCATACAAATAAAATAAATAAATATATGAAAAATACATAGGTTGATTGTAATGAGAATATACATGTCGTGCAGGTTTTAAGAGATCCCTAAATAAGAAGAAAAGAGATAGAGAAAAAATAATAAAAAAATAAAAAAAATAAACTGTCGAGAGTCAGCTCAGTCTTGAAAAAGATAATAAAATAAACTGAGAAAAAAAAAAAAAAATTTGGAAGTTTACACAGAATTAAGGTTAGATTACAATCAAATAGGTAGAATTTACAAATCCAAATTAAGGTATTTAAGTTACAATCAAATATTATAGAATTAAAAACCAGAATAAGTTGGGCATTCACGGACACAGAATAGACAATGTTTTACAACCAGAATATATTACAATTTACACATCCCAGACTATGAACAAGTTGAAAACCAGAAATAAGCTAAGAGATTTAACACAACCAGAATATGGAGATCTTACAAACCTAGTGGCACTTTTCACAAAAAAAACTTACGATATTAAGATGAAATTTTGAAAACACAGGTAATTCATCTATAATTCTTCATTCATTCTTTTTTTTGAATGACAAAGCTTAAGTGTAAATAAATAGATGCAAAGCTTGCTTGCTTACTAGGGATAGTGACACTCAGTTGAATACAAGGTGAAACAAAATTTTGATCTTAGTCGTACATTTTTGTGAACAGGGCCACTCTGAATCAATTACAAAGCTAGCAATATTTTTTTGCTATTTTCATTAAGCTTTGGCAAATTATTTTGAGATTAAACATAAATAACTAACACCAGGAAAATTATATTTTGTTACAATTTATTATTCATTTTTTTAAAAAGTCGAACAATCGATAGCATTTGTTTCAATAATACACCCTCTCTAATTCATACATTTAAACTCAGTATACTTATAAACTGTTCTGTATCTCGACAGGGACGAATTATACTGCCAGGTTTGTAAGGCAATTGACCAATAATCCCTCACGAACAGTTCATTCGGGTGGGTCCTTCTGCACATACTGGGGGCTGTTCTTACCGACAGAGAAAGCAGTATCCAAACAGGACGATTTGTGAAAAGAAATGAATTTAAGGATAAGATACGAGTATGAGTCAAACTGGTTCAATGATTGATAGCAAAATCTTGAATTTCCCTTAACTGATATGTATACAGTATAATCATAACAGTCCACAGAGTTTTCAGTCTCGAATTTTCTTTCTAAATTATGTTTTTCCCAATGTTTCTGCATATTTTGAAGAATCATCACAATATTTGCCTGTTCGAGTAAACCGCCTGGAGCGACTCCGCCATTGTGGCACGAGGGGATACCACCAATTGGCTCGAGTTTCCAGGTATTAATCTACCCTTTTTACATTATTATCTTCAAATTTTTAAGAAACGAAACGAAACAACGTATTGTGCATTTAACTCGTTCTTACCGTATCGGTTTCTATAGGCCTCTAAGAACAACAAACCCATTTTGATTCCCATGTCTCTGATGAATGGACAGCGCATGATTGTCGAGGCGGATTCAGCCACCACCGTTCAAGAACTCGCCCTTCAAATATGTCAGAAAGCTGGACTGACGGTCTCATCGGGATTTTCCATTTACATCACACTCGTGCAACGTGTAAGTTTTCAACTCGTTCATCAAGCTCTACTGGAAATAAGATGATAAAAGAATATCTTTTTAAGTTGATTTGGCGGGAAAATTTCATTTGAATGTATTTATATCTATTTACTTCACAATGTATAAAGCACAATCTGTATAATAGATTTCATGTCTCGGAAATGGTATGCATCGAGTTATGGACGCAATAGGAGAATGTGAACAGCACACGAAGCAAATGGGCATGCGTGAAAGTAATTCCACTTGGCGGTTGTATTTTCGGAAGGAATATTTCGTTCCTTGGTATAACGCTAGAGAGGACCCCGTGGCTGCAGATCTTATTTATCAACAAATCATGCGTGGCGTCTCAGTCGGCGAATACAAATGCGAGAAAGTATGAAAAATAATCAGTAATCGATAAATTCATAGCAGTTATAATGTTGAATAATGATAATGATAAATTCTTCTGGTTTTATGTTATTAATTCTTTATATAAAATTGAATTACTGTATATTTGCTAAATGATAAATATAAAGACATTATAGGAAATGTATTTACGATTTAAAGGAAAGCGAATAATATTTCAAATGAATTTCTATCACTATGTACAGGATGAGGATTTAGCAAAACTAGCAGCCCAACGGTACTTTGTAGAAAATCCAGGTTCTGTAGACACAACAAAACTACAGACATTTTTAACAGGTTGGCTTCCAGAGTCCAACAACAAGAAAACTATAGACTTGCCAGCATGGACCACAAAAGTTATGCAAGTACTACAAAATGACATAACAAAGGACCGCAACCAAGTTCGAGACATCAAATGTGACGTTGTGAATTTCGGAAAAGAAAAGTGGCATTCCGTGTTTTCACGATTTTATGATGCAAACAAGATTCAAAATGCTACCATGACTTGGCAAAATGTTATTCTTGGACTGAATAGTAAAGGCTTACTGATTATGGATGAGGAAGAGGATGTTAAGAGTTCTGTTTCTCTTCTGGAAATTACAGACGTCTCAAAAGGAAGGTCAGTTACAAATCT
>CAJDSM010060700.1:0-16628 GCA_903981925.1 Ostrea lurida | reverse complement strand
ATGTGGTTTCTGAGAAAAAGGTGACAGAAAAATGCAGGCAGGCGTGACAATGATAATCATCATCATCATCATCATCATTTCCTTAGTTATATGATTTTTACTGATTTAAATTGGTTGTGAACAACATATTTACAGATCACCTGCAAACTTAAATACAGTACTTCTGACATACAATGTACTTCAAACAAATTGTTAAGCCGATCTTTACCTACTGATTTTGACTACGGATTAATTAGGTTACCTGATCAAGATACAGGGTTCACGGCGGGTGACCGGTCAAGAGGAAATGCTTACTTCTTTTACGCACATGATCCCATCTCTGGTGTGCCCAGGGGTCCGTGTTTTGTATTCTTTATTGTAATTATGGATTGATTACTGTTAGTTATCGGTATGTGATTCTCACTTGAATAACCTCATAATGTGCTTACAGGTTGAATTTCACTGTTTGACGATCGTATGATGTGCCATTTGCGGTACTCTTGATTTTACAATTATGAATGTTGGTTATTTTCTAATGCAAATATATTGAATGACTGTATCGAAAACTGTCGCCTGCAATGTACTAGCTGCAATGATGTACCCCCATATAAGGTAGTGTTTACATCGATGTACGAGTACAGAGGAGACGGTATTGAAAAGTTCGGAATTTGATGTCGAATTAGGAAGAAGAACAGCAGTATTGCAATTTTATTCTGCCATTATATGATTTTCCTTTTTTTTCGGAATGATTCGATTCCATATTGGACAAATAAATTTTCTTGCTGATTGTCACTGTCACTGTTTTGGTTTTTCAGTAGATCCACCTGCGAGATCTCGTACCTTCATGTATTTTTTGATCGCAAATCCAATATTTATCAACATTATATGCGTGTGGTTCACAACTGCAGCGCATTCATTTCGGCCATTACTATAATTTGTAAAGAAACATTGGATCTACATGATCAACAGTCGCTTTTAATATATGTATGTCTCTCTCAAGTAGAATGTTATATTAGATTTTGAAAGTTTCCATCTTTTATTTACATATGAAACCACGTGTACATTAAAGAAACATTTCTTGAGTAAAACGTTTTATTCTTCTAAGAATTCTGTATAAATTGAATATTAAAATGACAGCAAGTAGATTTTGTGTATGTCGCATATGTCCCGCATACTCCGTAATACTACGGAGGTGGCGATTCACATTTTTACCATGAATTGTTGTACACTGTATTTTGGTGCCTTCGTCCGAGGTTTTTTCTCGATTTGGCGGAAAGGTCGAACATTGTTCCGTTTGGCCTTGGCTATGATCAATATTACATTTCGCTAAAGATTGCGCCTACTGATTTCTAATCAATATGACGCATTACTTTGTGCATGGAATGATAAAACTGGGATAGAATTGCGATTATAATCCACGAAAGTTCGTAATATCAGCTCAACAAGATATAACTTTCCAAGATCAAAAAGATGAGCTATATTAACGTCCAAAATTCATTTATGTATACCCGAATTTCCCTTTATCCTAATCTTTCGTACATACCGTGCTCGCTGTTACGCATTTAATGTATTGCAGCAGTAATACTTGCAATACAGTAATGTATTGTTACGTGTTTTTAAAATTCAAATTTTAATGCATCGACGAATTCTGCCCTTCTTTAAAAATACATGACTTAAAAATACATGATTTAGAAATTTCAATTAAACGTAACAATTTAAAGACTTGATGAAAATTGTAAACCATTATAATTCTCTTGGTGTATCATCGTTTTTTGTTTTTTTTTGTAGGAACGAAAATCCGATATAGGAAATAAAAAAAAATCCGATATTACACACATTGCTTTCGATTCATGAAAAGAATATTTTGAAAGGTGACACGTGATCATTTTTTCTAATGTAAACCAACATGTGAAGCTGCCATGATTGTTTAAATGCAGAATTTGCGTACTTTCTGATAAAGTTTAAAGACCATCCAACTGTTGAAAATTTGATTAAACTATACATTGTGGCAAAATCATAAATTTACAATAAAATTTCTACCGAAATTACCATTATATGGGTCTCCTTGGAGTTCATGATTTATTTATACCAGCCTAATGAGCGTTTTATGAGCGAATCGCATTTACAGTTTAATACTTCGTACAGTAGTGAGTGAAATGGTTTAATAATTTATATTGTCTGCGCACGGCACTGCAATGTACATGTGTACATGTAGATCAGATAGATGCTGCAGCTGAAAGCAATCATGACATATTCTTGTTTCAGAAAAAAACACAACAGCTGTTACTTTAACTCAAATCCAATTTAGATACATCGACATTTGATCTGTAAGCAATGCTGTCGTTCATTCATTTGTCGATTCGCTACATCTCAGTGAATTCAAAGTAAAAAAAAAATAACAATCTATTGTATTGAACATAGACGTTAAGTGTAAAGTAGCATATAAACTTTATAACAAATAGCCTAAGGGTAACTTTAACATCGTCAACTTCCGGTATCTATGTTGCAATATTCCATGAATTGATTTTGATATGCCAGTGCATGTTCAGCATATGATTAATTTCTAAATTGAGGAAGGCTACCGACAAGTAAGTTGATGTCGAAGGGCTTTCAACAGTGTCGTTTAGATTATGTAGTTTCCAAATTCTGCGGTCTTTATGCAAGTACATATGTACCTTATTACACGTATCTGCAGCTTTAACATTTGATATTTTTAAGTTGGGGCAATCTTGAATTTGTGTGAAAACTTGATAATACGCTATAATTCACAGTTGTAATCTCTTGCACTTAGTTGGATAAAGAACGAAAACTTGGCTGTTCACCGATTGACCTTTAACTGACCCTGCAAAGGGACGTAACTCGCGGCGTTATATTGATACGTGTATTTATGATTGTTAGGTCATTCTTTACAGACACACATAGTGATTTTGACAACGGATCACTCCGATAGAGCTCACAGTGAGTGTGATAGGTCAACAGGGTATGCTTATTTCTCCTCGCACCTGATCTCACCACTGTTTGCATACTCTCAATTTGTGTTCTTTATCAGATTGTTTACAAATATCGTTATATTCGCTTTTTCGTACTTGATTTGCATTTTATTTCCTGCACATTTCAGGTACAAGAATATTTAATCCTTCTGGGAAATTGGCTTTTTTTTTTCTTTCATCTTCTGCCCTGATAACGTTTTTAAAAAATAAATCATTTCCATTGAATTATTCATCAGAGCAGCATAAATATGTTTCCAATTATAAGTAAAAAAAAAATGATAGTTATAATAACGTGCCGACCATCAGTAAATTCCCCAAATCCTAGGAAATATCAGGAAGTATTAATAATTGAAACGGGATGATCAATATTTCTTGACCCGGACACTTCCTTTTATTTAGATAATAACACATCAATATACATTTGGTATCTAAAGGTTTCAGCCCGGTAGTCTCTCTTTCATTTCATTAACTTAAAGGCAATCTTTGTATTGTTACCGAACTAATTTGTTAGAAGGGATTAGAGGTAGATGACTTTAGGCTGTACAGTGACCTTACACCATGCCTGACAACAGCTTTATCTCACTTACATGTACATGTATACACGACCTAACGCGCTAACATAGTGGTTACAACCTTGAAGTTCTGGGTTTAATGCTTTAGTATGGGTGGGTGGGAGTGCCAACAGATCTTAAAGGCACGTTGAACCAGAAACGCCACAAACCTCTATTGAGGTTCTATTATGCAAACATATACACGATCCCCATGACTGGAAGATAATTTTTTACAATGGAGTACATAAATTCTTGACAATTATGTTCTCTTCAAGAACAGAGACACTCTGTTAAAATTAATCTTTAAACATCCTCATAAATACCATACGCTGTATGTGGTGTTAAAGTTATTAATGAAATTATATACATCTTTTCCAAAAGCATAGGGACATAATATGTCAAATCAATATACATGCATTCTTATGTAATTTAGATTCAAGCTTAATAACACAATGACACCCCCCCCCCCTTTTGGTCCAGGATAGAACATTCGAAATGGGATTCACTTTTTAAAAAGAAATTTCTAGGAAACACCATCGAAAGTCCTTGTTTTTTAACGACAAAAGGAAATTAATAAACAATCATACTCGCGTACTGATTACATAATAATATATATTCACAAATTCACATTTTTTTTTATTTTCAAAACTCAAAAGCTTTTCCGTTCCGTACACAACATCAAACGGTGAATTTAGATTTGTTTACTCTGACGCTACATCAGGTCATAACTGGCATTTAATGTTTCTATGAGGGAATATACAATTGTTCAATTGAGCATTGTGGTCCATGGGCCTCTTGACATTAGTTTAATATATTTCAAATGTAAAAACACAGAACAATGTGAAAAAGGTTCACAACTGCACGTTGGTGGATAAGAATAAGTTAGTCGATGAATTGCCACGAATTATCTGAAAGTCACAGTAAACCTTGGTCGCTGACGCCGAAAAGTCACGAAATGTACAGAAACCTGAATTAAAGTGTATAATCAAAATCGGTATTCGAAATGGGGGGAAATTGTTGCAACCCCATCAAATGATAAAACACACCAGCCTGATCAAACTAAATGTCTAAGAGAATTATATTAAGAGATCATTCATAGAATTAATTCTCATCATTAAGCCTTCAAATATTGGGATTACCGATATAATCAGTCCGTCGTTGGGTTTTAAAGTTGCGAGTGCATCTCGATAGATCCCTATCGATCAACTTTCTAACCGCTAGAAAATACTGTTTACTTGCCATTAAAGTTTCGCCTGTCAATCAGATTTTCATTACTAGGGTTGTTTTTACTATTTGCTTCAAATTTTTAACCACAGAATAGAACCATTACGATTATCAGCTTGTATCCACATGCTTCTTTCAAAGATCAAATTCAGTGAGAAAGGCTTTCTCAGATGCGGCAAGTTACAATTAATTTAAGGGCACTTGCTAAAACAAATCGAACTTCTCTGTTTTCAAATATTTCCCAAAAAATGTGAATACAGGTGCAAAACATGTAAACAAAGGAAAATTGCAATTTGAATTAAGTCAAGTTGATCAAATTATTACACCAGTGTTTACCGTGTTTTAGTTTACATCTATTAGCTTTTCCGTATAGAGGCACTCTGTAATCTTTTGAACATACATGTACATTGATTTAAAAAATCTGTTTTAGGTTTATCTTGTAATGATGTTGGTAAACAGTTATCAATAAATACTCTACAGTAAAGAAACCCTATTTTGCCAAAAACAGTAAAAATTGCAACATTGTAGGTACGATTTTCCGTAAATCAAGTGCAAAAAGGTAATTAATTATTTCCACTACCTTTTGATATCTGTATTGTAAGAAGACATGATAATATATCTATTCTATGAAATGATTGATTTGTGTTGTTTATGTTTTGTTGACAGCAACAGACAAATCAAATTTAAATGAAAAAATCTTGAGTAAAAGGTCATGTTTATAACAAGCATGACAACCCCAGTTTCCAATTCTCCTTCTTGGAGAAGGCTTACATAAGCTCAGCCTGCTGTCCGGTCCATTTATGTTATACCTAATAAGATATGATAAAATTTAAACATACACTTTCCAAATTTGAAATTACTCCAAATCTCAAGAGCAACCCTCTTTAAACAACTATTGTATCAATCGCACATACTTGGGCCTTTCCGGCAAACGAAAAAAAAAAAACTACTTCCCAGAGCTTGCCAGAAAGACCCGAGATATGGCTAAAGACAATTCAATCCTGATACGAAATATTATCATAATGCCAAAAATCTCGTTGGATATACATAAATGTTCCAAATATCAAAACCACGACGGAATCGGAGGTAAAATTCTGTAGCCAATATAAATTTCTTTTTATGTCCCGTTGATCGAAGATCGGGGGGCATAATGTTTTTGTCCTGTCTGTCATTCTGTCCATCTTGTCATTCTGTCTAAACATTAACCTTGGATATAACTTTTAATGGAGTACTTAGGGCTTTGATATTTCAACATGTATGTTCCTTTGACAAGACCTTTCCGTGGTGCCAAAATTGTTGACCGCACTGACCTTGATCGCTTGCGATGTTTGACCTACTGTTCCAAAAACTTGTAAGACCCTAGCTCATAACTTTTGAATGGTGAAGGTACTAGGGCTTGATACAGTATTTACGATGTAGTGCGTTTTCTTATGTCAAGACTTTTCCCGTGAAGGTGACCCAGCAAAATTTTTTGACCTCTTGATCTTGACGTTTGGATCTACTTCTTCAAAAAACTTAAACCTTAGCTATAACTTTTTAATGGTAAGTACCAGGGCTTGATATGTTCACATGCCATGTCATCTTATGACAAGACCTTTCCGTAGGGTACCAAATGTTTGGACCCCCTAGATCTTATCTTAACCTACTTTTCAAAAAACTTAACCATTAGCCATACACTTTTGCAATGGCAAAAGAGATAGGACATGTCATTATTTCAAATGTTATTCCTCTATGACAAGCCCTTTTATCTGGTATCAAAATATTTTGACCTACATTTTATAATCTTTGATATTGGCCATAACTTTTGAATGGTAAGGGATAGACCTTTCATATTTCACATGCATAATCCTTATGACAAGCCCCTTCCACTGGCATGTGGAATACGGGGACATTCGTGTTTCACAAATACATCTTGTTTTTGTATGTTTTTCCTCACAAAGGATAAAACTCTGAGAAAAATATCCTTAAGTTTTATTTAAACATAGCGTAAAAATACAACTAATTTGAATACTAGCATTGCTGAATTTCCAAAGAACGATAACACCTTTAGAATGCGAAACTTTACATATCAATCGCAGAAATGTTACACGGCTATAAGTATACCGCTATTCTAATTTTTGCTTGACGTAAATTGAAATGCTAGTTTATCAAATATAAAACTGAAACTAAAAACATGGTTAGAATAGGTCTTTCATATCTCTGTTTGTCATAAGAGGCGACTAAATGGACGATCTTTCGGATGAGATCGCAAAACCTGAGGCATCTTGTAGAACAAGTGTGGTAAGATAAAGATCGCTACTGCTCAGAGGTCGTAAGTGTTGTGCCTCGGCCTAGATGTTGCAGCTCTTCATTGGCATTGTTGATATATCCATATCAGGGCCGTAACCAGAAATTTTAAAAGGGACTACACCATACTAAAGCAAGGGGTCTGAGGGCCGCTAATCAAGCCCCAACTGGTCCTGGTAGGGGGTCCAGGAATCTGAGAGATTTTAGCATTTTCTTTGGGTCTGGGAGGCACTTTTGGTCCCTCGCGGGTCCGTGACGGGCTCTGATAGGGGTTCCAGGGGGCGAAACCCCCGGAAGCTGAGAGGTTTCAGCATTTTCATTTTGAAATGGGGGTGCACATGCACCCCCCCCCCTGGTTACGGCCTTGCATATTATGTAAGGTTTGATCTACCACTGGTTACGGAATGGTCTAGTCACTGCCTGTGAAGCACTGCTACTATCAATAAAAATAGGAAATGTTCTTGACACTATCATGCAAGTATTGTTACTAAACCTACGTAATACAGATGTTTTATGTAGCGAGATATTGAATTTTCATTGTTAAGACTTAAGAACGCACACGGAGAGCCTCGAACGGGAAATCAAAATGGAGAGTAAAAAGGTGAAAAATCTTATAAGTCCTTAACATGCTGGGCAAACACAAACCCCATGACATACCAGAGGTGGAATCAGATGGGCGTCCCCTGTCGAGCGGTCACATCCGCCGAGAACCCTTTACCTTGATCAGGTAACGGAACCATCCGTAGTCAAAAGTAAGTACATTACGTCATTCTTGCTGAAAAACGTAATTTATCAATCAAATGCGTGTATTCCTCGCTGGGAAAAATAAGTTTTTGTCTTGTTAGTATGTCACTTGTTACAATTTAAAAATGTTCATACAAGTACTCATCTGCAATGTTTTATCTGTTTGTGGTCGAGCGAAATAAAGAAGATGCTTGCATAGAATCTGACATTTGAATTCTCATCCCAACACATGAAACATAAATTTACTCTTCACGTAAGGATCACGACCTCAAGGTTATTTCCTATCCAGCTCATTTGAAATTCAAACACTTCTTTGCATTGAAGCCGCTGTCAAATTGTCAATATTGCATCTACTAATGGTTGCAAGAAGTTTGATATGCTGCCCAATTATCTTAATTGCCTACATGTAACGATTGTTGTGATATCTGCGTTACCGTTATTGGATATCAATGTTTATGACCTGTGGGTCATAGTCTTGAGTCTAATAGAAGGGGCATTTTACTAGATTACCTTTTACAGTCATCACTACATGGCACCTTTAGTTAAACGTCGTCATCCACCATGGTGCACCCGTCAATAATTTTGAATATCAACTGCATAGGAATCATATCGACAATGCTCACTAAAGGTGGCTATTAATATCTTTTGGAATGGGTTAAAGGGACAAAGACACGTTTTGAGTAAAAAAAACAAAAAACCAACACGTTTTGAGTTTAAAAAACCCCACCCAAAACAAACGAATTTCAAATCTTTAATATTTTCAATTACCAGGGTTTCAACAGTCACGTTTATAGACAGCAGACAGCATTTCATAAAACTTTCCATCATATGTCGATATAATATAGCACATAGACTTAATTTTTGCATACGTACAAACCTTCTAAAATAAGGATCCAAATGTCTGGGTGTATTTATTGACAATGTCGTATCGCTAGACTACTTTGTAAATACCAAAGCATTTATGATACTGTCAAGAAGAAGAGAATCTCTGCGATAACAAATATAATGATAAAAGCTTAGTACAAACGTTCCAATTCTGCGCTGTTTTACCTAACTATAGGTGATACGGAATAGAAATACTGATTAAGCTGAGCATAGATTCTAGAACAACTTCTGAAAGAGTATTACTTGCATGCACAAACGACATGATGTACGAGATCTGACTAGAACTGTGTTATTTTTAGCCATTTGTGAAATCATGAGCACATTTATCTCTGCTCACCAATAAATAGTTTAGGATCACGATGTGCATAGGATATCACTGTCAGACTTGGTATTACTTTTTACCAGATAAAGTTTACTCTATACTGTCTCGCGGGGGGTGTCTGTCGACGGGGATCTTACTCCTCCTAAGCACCTGACTCCCCTCTGAGTCGTATCCAGGCGTCCCGTTTGACCAACTCTTGTTTTTGTGTTCTGGTTAGAAGACTTATAGGATTGATCAGTTCGTTATCTTGCCTTTTCATTGTCATTAATTAAGGAGACGTATATTTCCTCATTATAGCAAAGAACGGTTTTAAGTAGCTTATTGAGCCCTTAAGTGAGACCCGCTCACAACTTCTTTGTCATGTAACAAGGATCTTGCCATGTTTCTTGTTTCACATATACAATGCTTTAGACTTGCTCGATAGAAAAATTTATTCTTAAAGCAAAAATGTAGATTCAATGAAACAATTGTATTTCCATTATAAAAAGATTCTCTTAATTTTACAATCTATACCTGCTTTATAGCGGAAATGCTTTCCTACACTAGTCATATTTTACATGTTAACCAAAAGTATTCACTATATAACAAACACTGACTCAAGCCTGTTTTACATACAAGAAAAGTGAGTTGTGAATTGCTAGGTTATTCTATTTTAACTCAACAATAACATCATCAATCTTATTGCTGACTCGTTAAGAATATTTCTGTGGTTTAGAAATTGCTAACATTGAAAAAGTTAGAAATTAATATTTTTTTATTTTTGATTTTTTGGGCTATCCGTAAATATGTTATGGCCCCTTTAAGCAAAGTTTATTGAACTTTCGCAGTTCTGACTGGTGTTTGGGAGTCAAATATATTTTAAAATTCATGTACTTCCCTTAGATTCATTGATGAGATAACGATTTTGTTAATAATCATATCAAGCATGGAATATCTCTTCGATCAGGAATTAAAAAGTTGAACTTTCAACCTGGTTATTAGAATGTATATATGATCATACCTAACAAATAATAAACACGAAGTTATAATTAATCTCGTCTGGGAAGGTGACGCGTTCTTAATTGAGCTTTGTAGGACCCTAACAAGGACATTTGAAACGAGACAAATCTAATTTCACAAGTATAAATTTATATTACGTCAAAAATTATATACAATACGATGATAGTTAGTATGTTCTTGGAAACATACTTGTATTTTATGATTTCAATTAGAAATGTAAACATTGTAATCTTTGGATAATTTGAATCATTTTTATAGCTTTCAAGATGTTATAGACAAAAGGATGTTCTTGCAAATGGGAAAGATGTAATGGTTGATTGGACACGTCATACTTAAAAAACTTATAGAACTACCTCCTGTGCCTAAAATCTAAAAATACATTGAAAACGCATTATCCAAATGTTTGTCAACATTTGATTCCGTGATTGGGGAACATGAAACGAAGCAATTCGGAACGAACTATTCAGTAGGGCTTAAGAAGAGAACAGAAAAATATTTCAGTAACACATTTAGAAGATTGCTGAATTCGTGTCCATCTCCCAAGATTTTTGACTACAAAAAAACAATACAAATATATGCTAGTGAAAAAGAACGGATCAACCATTAAGATATTATAAGGGAAATCGGATTTCTGGCAAGGTCACAGCTTGTCTTTCGTCATGTTTTTGAGGAATAAAGATAAAAGGAGCGCTGTGTAAATACCATACTCGGCTATTATCTAACAGGGTTTTAAGAGAATCTGCCCATCGAACAAATACGATCCACGTTCGAACTATCCTCTGCACATGAGTATTGAAAACTTAACAATCTTGAAAGCACCTGAAGGCTTGATAACCGATGGGTCAATAATGGTGAAACTATTAGCTGGTGAAACAGACTTTACCGCCGAGGACAAGGTAAACTGAAACAGAAGATAAAAGTGCGAGATGATGTTTAGCAGATTTTTGCGTTCCAGTTAACTCGTTTCTGCAAAATAATTTGTTTGAAAGACACTTCGAAACGATTGAACAAAGATCTCTTTCCACTCCCTGAAAAACTCCAACAGCTTCTCCCGGATATTTTCATAATACTAAGTGAGAGATGAATTGTGAGTACTAGTCTACCTACTGTTTGAGAAAATCTAATGTTTATTCCGAGACAGGATATATCGATACACCGTCATTTATATCTTTATTGTGATGCGTATCCAATCATTAATTGAAGCTGTTCTCATGTCAGCTGTTTGCTAGAATTGATAAACTTAGGTACAAACAAAGTGACGAATAATAGATACTTAATCAGAACTAAGTGGTTGTAATTGAGTTTATACTTGGCTGAACCTAGTAGCCATTCTTTTAAAAATCACAGAAATTCTTGGTTATGATCGCTCATACAAATAAGTAGCTCCTAAGATCTAGAGATTGGAACACTTGAATTATCAACACTATTATATATGAATCAATTATGTGTTACCTAATGTTTTTTCCAAATGAAAACAACATATGAATAACTGGACTATAATATTAGTTCATGGGCACTCATGCTACTTTGTCAGTAGACCATAAATAGGAGTTGGAATTGGTGAAGTTTAAACTTTTTATAATTTCCGAGAAGAAAGCAACACTTATTACCACTTATGTATCCCGACATAAAAACTAAGACATTGCAGCGAAGGTTATCCGCGGTTATATAAATTTAATCCCCCTCTAAACCCTCAACTCTCATCATGAGAAACAAGATTGTACTTTCTTTTTGATTAACTTGTATGCTGAGTGAAGTGAGCCTTGTTATGTGTGATACTATAAAATATGAAAAAAACACTCTATGTCCATATGATACCTATTATACTGATATCGTTGTATCTCAACACTATGACAAGGTTTACAATCTTCCAAGTCTCTACTACTTACTTCCACAGTTAAATTTTGAAATCTGTTTAGGTTGGATTTTTTAATACCACTTATTCAACGAATTGCATGTATATATACCGAATAATAATCACCGTGTTTTAGAACAATAATGATTTCATTTACTAGAACTTAGGGGGTTGTCCAAACATTGAACTTTAACACATTTCAATTAATACTCAAACGGTATATCTACTATACAGTGTGTTGAATAATATATATTAATTATTGTCAAACTGGTAGACTTTCGGAAGTCTCACTTTATAAGATGTGGTCTCGTTTAGACTGATATGTCATTTTAAAATTTATCTGATATGTATGGAACCCTCGTGACATATCATGCCTTTGATATTAGCAGTTAGAGTGTAGATAGTTATGGTTACAATGTATCATATTCTGGAACTGCTATGCTAATTATTCAAAAACATTACTGAATGTATGGACCAGGTTGCTGATGGGCACTGGTAGGCTCTCGCCTCTTGATCAGTTGAGCCCGAGTGACTCCGGCCGCAACTACTTAAAGAACGTTATTTTAATAAAAATAGGATGTGACGCAAGAGCTTCTGCAATCACTGTCTCTTTCCGATATGACCCCGTGTCGCAGTCAAGTGTGGCATGTAAAAAGAACCCTCACGCTTAAAGCATAGGTCAGGGGGGGGGGGGGGGGGGGGGTGAATTTGAGCCCTTCATCCGCACGAAGGTGACGTTTCCCAACATATCATCTAGGGTGTAGGACTCAAATGGGCATATAATCTATCAGCACCCATTTAGACATATTATACCATAATTAATTTGACCAGTTGGCAATTAATTGCGATTTGTGTTGCGCTATATGTATGTGGGCGATCGATGAGATAATCTCCGATTAATCTTAAAAGCTAGGGCTATCGACATTGGATGTCGGTTATCTTTGAAATTTTGAAGCCTATTAATAATCAGTCATTTTTACAACTCTGCGATTTACAGATTTCCATTTTTCCTCCATTTTACTTTATTCAATTCTCCAATTAAATTGTTGGACTAACAATGCTAAACATTATAATATAAGCATTACCAATTATTTCTTTCTTGTTGTAGAGGCAACCTGTTTGCTGAAACACGTATAATACTGCATGGTCGCCATAAGCTATAATTACACGACCGCACGGAATTTCATGACCTGTAATGGAACTGTTTTTAACACTTTATTTTTTTTACATTATACAACGTCAAAGTTATTTAGATTATAGAATCTATAATACGCACGGAACATAAGTATTCAATTATAGAATAATCGAAACGGCGATATAACCATTGCAAATTTAGTAGGATTTGATTATTTCGTAATGCATGCAGCAGATGTGCTCGAAAGGAAAGAAAACTATGTTTTAGTTAAAACGTATAATGCATGTCGGTATTTTAATATAGCAGGGATATTGTCAATATGACCAAAGACATCACAAGCGATCCACTCTGACTGACTTCAGCATTAAATGCAAAAGACTGGACATTATGGTAAAGAATGAATACCTCGCCAGTACTCCATAGAATGTAAGTGGTACCCAGTAGGAGATCACTAGGTAAAAAATCTTAAGAATGACGTCCTTCTCCAGTAACCTTGCTTGTTCCCCAATGACGGTCGAGCTCACTACTATGGGGCGGATCTTCCAGGTTACTCATTCTGTAAGATCCACAACAATCGTCAAGGTCCCTCGTGCGTTTATCGAACATATCCAGTTAAACCACCAATAAGATTTCTCTTCGTCCACTCGTTCAAAGGGCATGAAGCGCCCGAGCTTCGACCTGTAAAATTTCTATTTGGCATAATGGCAGTCCTTCCTCTGGTACGGGAAATGGGTAAAGTTTGTATCCAAGTGCATAGATATAGAAAATCAGTGTGAAAACACTTCCGAGGGACGTTAAAACCAAAGCACAGCCAGACAACCAACCAAGATCACTGTAAATCTTAATGGACTGCCCGGTATTATTTCATTCAAATTTACTACAAGAATAACTGTGTAGATAATCAGATGTCTTTTTCATCAGAAAGGTCGTGCTGTAAGGACATTCGTTTGTGTTATATTTTTGATCCAATTTCTTGCTCTGGCGTGACTTTTTTCCGCAGTTTATGGTAAAAGAGCAAAAGAATAACGCAAGTGGATTTGGATAATCTTCAGTCTTAAGGTCCAAGTCTGCAACAGTAACCAAAATGCGTGCTATGGGCCATTCAGACCCTGCGTAACAACACCAGGACGCTCTGTGGGGCATCCTAGATGCTACATGTAGGAGGATGTAAGCCCATTTTCTCTACCTCATGTATCTGAATCCTTTTATACGTGCAAACGAACTCGACGGGTTTCTGAAACATGGGCTCGATCCATGTTAGAATATGAAACAATATCATGTCCGTCTACCACGAGAACCATCGTCTATCTGTAACATTTTAGAAGGATTGAAAATTTTCTGAAATGAAGGAACGTTATACGAATGTATCGATTTGTTGTTTTTTGCTGTGTATTGAAATCGAATTCTTAAGTGCGTTGTTCTCAATTTCGTATAAATTGTTCTATGTAATTGGTCAAATGGCTCGCATTTAAAACACGTTATTCACTGCTAAAATAGCTATAGTAAAAGATTATAGGTTATTTTTCGCCGTCAATACAGTAAACTTTGGATCATTACGAACTATACTCAAGAAAGAGCAGGCTCTTTGTATGCACTGTGTTCAATGATTTAAGAAAACGGAAAGTACTAAGGGTACTTACTTTTAAATAAAGTACACCAATTAACTCCCCTAAGGATAAACAAAGTCGTATTTAACTTAATTCCAGCCTACAAAAATCCAGTGCATCTCAGGAGCGTTATATCCCAAAAAACCAATTACCGAATTTGAGTGTTTTAAGATTTTTAGATAAAGATCGTAATGATTGATAATTTTAATTATATGTGTTTAAATCTTTAATAAACAATTATCGGCATTCCTTTCGCCGCAAAGTGAACTTAGTCTGGTATTTTTTCAAAACCAAACCTTCCTATCAAGTATCTTTAGTAATGGGAGTTTGTTTGTTGACGTGCAAATCGCAATTTCGCGGTGGAATAACTTTTGCATGAATGATATTTCTTAAAGAACAAGTGGGATGTTGCATAAATGTTGGAAGGTAGCAGATATAATGTCCTGTCGTGGATGAATGCCAAAGTAGACCAATATTAGACTGTGACAAATAAGAAAAAACAAAGGATGGGGATACAATCCCAAATTAATGAATGTTAAGTGTTTTTTTAATATACCTATTTAAAAAATTGATTAAAGTATAATCTACTCATGTGAAGATCTATTTCACGCACAATATTTTTATTTGCTAGGCTTTAACAAACAGAGATATGACGGGGGTTTCCATTAAGACGAATGGTCCTCCGAATTTAGCGATCTTGTTTTTAGAGGATTCTCGTGGGATCATAATTAAGCACTTAAAAAATCGAGTAATATCTTTTGAAACAAATGTGTTAAGTATTATCAATAAAACATGTTTTTTATGGGTTAATAGCATTAACATATGATCGAAATATGCTGTTCTGCATTACTTTGACATCACAAATCACGGCATAATCTCTTTGCTTTTAATATAAACGTAGCATTCGCTTTCGTCAACATTGTGTATACTAAATCATGCACACTTAGAGAATCATATTGGTGTAATGTAACTATTTTTGTTCAAGTACGATTGATTTGATCCTTGATTTAATAAAATTCGAACTCCGGTACATACCATATAAGTGGTTTATAAAACAACTACAACAGCTGCACCCTCATCACTCACCTGCAGTAATTGCAGACGGTAACACTTGACGTTAATCCCAAGATTGGTTGAAGAACTGTATAAAACTGATTATAATCAGCCGATGTTTCTTATACTTTGTTAGCGGAATTGATCTCCATTCTTGTATGAATGTAAAAGAACGACGATTCGGTCATGCTGCCGACGTAGCGAAAGAAAGATAAAGAGTCGCTCCAATTATCGCTGCAGTAACGAGAGGATCGTGGACCGTATTGGCATATTTCGCTATTAGAAAGAAGTTTAAATAAAAGTTCGTTAATAGTTCCTGTAAGATGATAATAGTAGATAGACTTAATAGCAGCCAAATTTTTTGACAAGTAATGATTTTTGAATTCGCTGGAAGAGCACCACGTAAATTTGCCTTTTTGTCAGTTTAAATGGTAGGATTGAGTGAATTGTGGCGTATCTTCATAGACTCAGTGACAAGATTGAAGTCTAAGTTTTCACGGCGCGAGATAGGAGGGATGAGGAAAAGTAGGAATAGATGAGTATCGGTGGATAAGCTAGTATGCTCTTTTTCTCGTATAGGTCTATGGAAGCGCGGTAACACAAGCAAGACTTCTTACGCGAAATGCCTTAATTGTACATGAAATTATACAAAAACGATATGTCCTTGCAATTCATGTGTATCATTATTAGGATTTTGCTTGACTTAACTACTCTGGTATAGTATTGTAAAAAATCCTACGTTGTAATTACTAATGTAAATTTCCAGATAAACCCTATCTCGGTTGATTGGAGGTAAAGGACCATGCGTTGCTTGTCTTATCCATACTCACTCATTATATAAATTTTATAACCTTTCCTGAAGTTCAACACTAAAGGAAGACTTATGAGTTAGGAAATGTCGCACCTCGCTTAAAAAAAGGATTCGAACGAAATTGCTCTAGGCTTGAAATAGGAGAAATCTCTGTTGCCTCTCTTGTATTAACACTCAAGACACAAAG
>CAJDSM010060698.1:3587-14898 GCA_903981925.1 Ostrea lurida | reverse complement strand
TAACGAATTAATTAACAGGTCAAAAGTCTTCTTCACAACAGACTGTGTGCAGTGTGTAGTGAAATAATACAGCTGCTTATAGTTTTCAGTGAATATTAACTGCACAAATGTATTTTGAATCTCAAATGTTTTCTGCTTCAGGACCCAGTTGCACGAAGGTTAATTAACTTTAACTGACAGTTAACTTACCATTAACTCATGCATTTTTACAGCATTAACTAGAGTTAACTTAAAACGTTAACTATCAGTTAAGCTTAACTAACGTTCGTGCAACTGGGTCCAGGTGAAGAACGACTCTAGAAATCTTGTTCAAATAGCGCTTGGGTATTGAGACACAAGCATTAGATTTGCTTACATCATTCAGATTTAAGGGCGGATTTTAATTTTCAATGAAATATTGATTAATGGTAGAAGTGCACGGCTTTTACGAGTGCAGTCGTGATTATTGACACCCTCCAGCAATATCCGAGATTTACGAAATGGGTGTACTCAAACACTGAAAAGCTTGAATGATAGGCTGCACTGCAATGAGAGTATACATACACTAAAAACTGTGTGAAAATGGAATGATATAACGGCTCATCAACTATAAATATATATAAACACACAAATCAAGAGGAGACCTTTTATCATTACAAGGGGGGAAATGTGATTCTGACAATATTGTGTTATCTTGATTAAACAGGTTTGATGATAATGGCTGTTGTAGACAAATGATATGCGTGTTACCATATTGAATATGACCACTCATGTCCTGGGGATGAGATGTACGGCCTAATGTCGAGATAACGTGTTACATGGGGGTCTTTGGAGCAAGTATTCATACCCACACAACCTTACAACCCCCTGGCTTGGATAGTGGAACACAGTATATGGCCACTGCATGAAGTTAAGCTGTGGATCTGAAATTATTGTATCCAAAGAAAGTATTGTGATTAGAACATGAAATTAGAAAGCTTGGGCTGGGTAAGCTAGGTTATTGGATTGATTGTAGATTCCTGGCTGGATTAGTTATTGAGCTGAGTTGGCTTGTTCTAGTTGACTGTTAGGCATTCTGCTCTAGATTCATTGCTAATCTGGTAGTATACTTATATCTGTAAGTTCTATTGGTACTAGAGAGGGATGCAGTCCCTGTCTAGTGGGCTGAAATCTGGTGGCCTAGCTGTTCTAGGTTGATTTTTTTTATTTTATTTCTGGTTGGTCTGTCTAGTGACTGTGTGCCTCAGTCTAGTTGTGGTGGCCTGTCCGATATTGTGTGATTGCTGATACCATCATCGTTAGTATCATGCATGTGTTGTCGTGGTTTGTCTCGATGGGTACAAACTACAACTTACACCATTGGGAGTCAAAGGCAATGGTCACTATTTTGTATTGTAACGTTGGCCAAATACAAATATATGACAAGAGCGATCTGCCGAATGATAACGGAGACTTTGGGTCGTTTCAACTGCTCTTGTAGGTTGTTTCTGCATCTGCGTTTTTTTAGTTCTGTGCTCCATCAGTCTAAGCGCAGAGAATCAGATAGGTCCATTGTTTCGTGTTAATGCTTGGACATTCGGAACGATATTAGCGAGACTCTGGGAAGAGAATTTGCCGTCGTTCCTTGCTCTTCCACATGGGGACAGATTATTTTTAATTCAAATGAGAGGCAGAATGTTGGGTAAACCAGAAACTGTTTATTTCTTCGTGGTTTTCAGGTCGAAAAAAAAAAAAAAAAGAAGAGTGAAACTTAGTGCCGAGTGTCCTTTCGAAACTATACATATAGGTTATATTAGGTAGTGATGTGGCTGATCAATTGAACAATCAATCATTTTCATACAAATTATGGATTTCCATTGATTCAGTTATCCCGAATGAACTGTCTAGACATTATAAGGATCACCACAGTCAAGTATAAGGACATATCTGCTTCGATTGATTTTGAGAAAATATTTACTTAACATTGACCTCTCAGATGGCAGATGAGTCATACTTAAAACAATTATAAATGAACCCAATATTAAGTTACCGTTTATGCGGAACTTGTACTTTGGCAATTCGTCAACTTTCCATTTCTAATGTAGTACAAGAAGTGTGTGGTCTTATATAACCGGTACCAACTATCACCTGCTTCCATCCTTTTAATAGGTGTAGTTAAGATTATCTTCCAGTTTGTTAGATTCCACGCACACAGATGCCTCCAGCATGCGGTATGCAGACTGTTTATTTATTAAGCTCGTTGAGGCCAACTATAACAAAAAAGGTTGATGTCTGCAGGGTTATAACGAATTCTCGTTTAAAAGTCATCATCGCAAATTCTACGGTTGCTATAATGACCTTGTTTGCGGATTAAATTATCACTAAGTCATTGTTGACCTGATTTTCATACCCTTTGTTAGACTGTTCATTTGCTCGTACATTAGTTGACACTACTGGGTGAATCCCTCAGTTTACTTTTTTTATTATTTGGTCGATTTATTAATCGGATGTCCACGTTGTGTAGATCACAATTGATAGATTATAATCTTCGCCCTTTTTGGTATCTCTGAAGTGCATACATCCCATAGCAAATACAAAAATTATATTTGTGTGAAAGCATCCACTGCGGATTTTCTACACACAAGTACTGAAAGTTTATATTGAATAAGTTTCCTCAATGCTTTGTGGGAGAAGTTCCTCCTGAATTGACAATACCCGTACTTTGATCGGTTTTTATTGTTTGGCCAGTAATCAGGGTCTTTTCCAAGCATGGGTACCTGTCTGGAAATTCACTCCGGCATTGGAGGCTCATTTTTACAGTAATAGTCTGATGGCTCACTCGTATCGCCCTGTTGACTGACCTATTTGTTATTATTTTTTTTGGAGAGCCCACACATGTGTATGAGGATCATGATTTATCATGAGAGTTTAAAAAAGGCTCCTTCTCACTATGAAAAAGATGAGGAATATCCATCTTAGCTCCATTGTGGAGCGTGGGCCACTCCTATAGATAGAGATATTTAATATTCGTTAAAATGTTATAGTTGGGACAGATTGATTTATCTATCCTTAAGTGAATGATGATATTTTCCATTTGATCATTAGTGTCGATGTGCAATAATATCCCAACGAAGCTAGAATTAAATTGCATGACGGATACACCAGCATTGTTCTTCCGAGTGTTACGGCTTTTCGTAGCTTGGAGAATTATTTGTATTGAACATTGAGATTAACGGCAAGACTAACTAACTTGCTTACACTGTTTTGTGTACATGACTCAAAGGCGATCTGGAAATATTCACGACTTTCGCTTCCTATCTCGTTGTGCAGATTCACTGTCTGCGAGATATTTAGAGGTGTTTAGCCTACTTGCGCTTGTAATTCAATCGCACCTGGACATATGCGTTGTGCTATGTCTCGGTCATAAACTTGATTCCGATAACGCGAAGAGCTTTTCTTGCGTATGATCAGTTTGGAATTCGGAGGTGCAAGCCTAACCTACAGACAAGTTGTTAGTTGCAGAGTGGGTGTTCAGACATCACGTTTTAATAGTGAGCCAGTTTTGGACATAAATCATATGGGTCCTTGATTTATAACATATTTAGGTTGTCACCAATTGACAAAACGCTGGTATATGAGACCTATCATTGAGTGTACTATAAGATGACTTTTCTAGATCTGAGTGTTTCATTAAGCGCGATCTGTTAGCCGGTGTTTGGCACACACTGATTTGAACTACGGGGATAGCATAATATCGCGGTAATACACCTGTGACTCTCGAAGAATAAAGATGGTCCCCCCACGGTGTGTGAGTGTGCACAGTTCGGTCAGCGGGAGGATGCCTTGTATCCTCCTAGGGCACAGTCTGGATCCCATCTCTGGGTGTATTTCACAGGTGGTTCCGGATGATTGCCCTAACTCATACGTTTTTGTTAAGTGGCTATTTAGGACTGTACGTGAGAATTGATCACGTTCTGTTTGTTATCTTGGCCTTTACATTGGGTTTGTTAGTACAAAGAAGCGTACGACTCAGGGTACGACTTCAAATTTTTTTATACAAAATGCGGAGGGATGTAACATAATTGAGTAACACAAGTACCTGCCACTGGCTCCGGAAAGCGAAGGTAGGGAATCAGAGGGAGTGCCATGGGAGGATAATTGGCATCCTAATTGCTGAACACCTGTCCGACACCCCATCGCACTGAGCCATTAGTCGTAATAAAGTAAAACGGGATATACCGTAAATGTCTAAATCTATGTAAGAGATTAAAGAATGACAGTCCTAAATCTCTCACAAGGTTATGAATAACAAAACGAGGTCAAAATATTGACCTTTAGTTGAGTAATTTGTTGAATCGCAACACCGGATAAAGGTCCAATGTGATATCTTCGAACCGATAGAAATTTGCGAAAATGATGACTATTAAAACGAAGAAGATCTATTGTATAACCCTGCAAGCATCAAGACAATTGTGTTAGTTAGTTGGTTTTCGCTTTTAAAAAAGTCTCATAACGCATTAAGCCAGTGGTGCTGTTGGTTTGGCGTATGCAGAGATCAATCTGGGAGACTATACTTGACCACTCCATAAGTCACTGGGTCAAATTTAGTGGCTCTATTACGAATATATTGAGAAAGGGAAAGTTAGACGGATGTAGCAAAGTGTTTAAAGTCATCACTACGCTTATCTATATGCGCGAGGTTGTCAGTCTGCCATTAGAGTCAATGGAAATGAGATCATCCAATACATGAAGCCAGATATGTCAGACACGGACAGCCCTGGTTTCTTTGTTTTAATCCCAGGGTACACACGGGAATTTCAAACGTAACTTCGTTCATAGTCGACCATTTGCACAGTGACAAATAACCCTAGCTAATCACCGAATATTGTCATATATTCATACGCTGCACAGGACCCGATAGTAGCAGTCCTGTGGTTGGACCCCAAACTATTCTCTATTCTTCCTTCCAACTTCAATCTACACGAATTATCAAGCCTAGTTGAAGCTTAGAGACTCGGCAATTTAAGAGTTTTTGCATTGAGTCAGGCGTAGCAGCATATGGCGGATCCATAATGTTCTTATTTATTAAAACCAGTATGTGTGGCTTCGACTTTAGCGGACTACTACTTGTTTCGGTTGGTCAAAAATTATACCGCGACTATTCCCTGGGCGCAGCCATTGGCTTGACTGATTCTACGTAAGCGAGGGACATAAAAAAGAAAAACCGGCGTTTAAAAGAAATAAAACTAGTTGTTTCATATTCGTGAGTGATCATGTTAGGCTAATTTTTGATAGTTGTAGAATTTTCAAAATGGAAAAATTGCGAGGGAGACACATGCTCTTATGGCCAGAAGTAGAAAAACTTATAATATCTTTTTAAAATGATAAAACATTCGGCTACACAAGTAGCGTCGATTATTAGGCGCCGCCTTAACGGTGAAATCATATTGAACTCGCTCCTCCCGGCGCCTGTTACTTGTAGGGCACTTTTCTTTCACCTCCTGAATTCCTTGTATTCCTATCTCTCAGTTAGAATTACATGCTGTTATTCTTCCTCTTCTTATTGGTCATTGACTTATTGATTTAGAATTAAATGGGATGAATAGAGCCCTGATTCAATTTTGTGTAAATTTGAAAAGGCACCAATCTGATTTTCAACATTGAATAGAGACGAACAGTAAATAAAGCCGTGTTT
Source organism: Ostrea lurida (assembly GCA_903981925.1). Lineage (NCBI taxonomy): Eukaryota > Metazoa > Mollusca > Bivalvia > Ostreida > Ostreidae > Ostrea > Ostrea lurida. Next base: position 9,245 of record CAJDSM010060698.1, on the reverse strand, counting down.
ACGATAGAGGAGGCCTAATCGTTGTTAAAAAATCGGCCGTTTTTTTCGGCGTGGGATGTTTTTGCCAACTTTAACTATAGGATATCCAGAAAATGTATCAAAAGGTGTTGTAGTTATGCCGCATACAGAACTTTGTAAGCATTTAAGTTCTCACGCGTGTAGGACAGGCATAAGTCTGGGAAAACATAAAGTAATTTACAATCGTTAAGAGTCAGAGAAATTTGTGGTGATCTTTACCAAAAGTTTTGTTTTAATGATTCGTTCGCCACTAGGAATCAACGTTTTGACTCGTATTCCAATTTTTTTGTGAAGAAATATGGAACTCTCACTCTGCTTGAAGTTAATGAAAAGAAGTCATATACATAGTGAATTATATAATTGTCATATTACACGTTAGAGTGTAATAAGACTTTTTAGCTTTTAGTAGAGTCTTCATATTCTCTGGTCGTGTGTACGCAGTTTTTCACATACATGGATTAGTTTCAAACGACCTGTAACTAAACCGGAATTGGAAACTACATTTTCCTGCCTATTTTGTTACATTATTTGTGAAAATTTTCAGTAAAGCAATTTCAGATGTACGTCTTTATTTATACATGTGTGTATTATTCTTTTCTATGCTATCAACTGTATATTTCTCCAAGTGATTGTTTAAATTGTTGGAAAGCTCATGAGATGGTATTGGTTACTCTGCTTAATAATAGCGCAACACAGGCGAAGGTTAACAGTAGAGTTGTGTCAGAGAGACGTAAATCATAATCCAAAGAGACCACGAGGGTACAAACTCGAGTTCTTTGGCAAGGTGGTGCAACACGGACACTCCGATCAGAAAATACGCTCGGAAAGGCAGGGATCAGGGTGCCATTGGGGGAGTAAGGCATCCTTATGGTCTGATAACCTCTGTTCACACCCGCGTTGAGCCCTTAGTCGAAATAAAGTAGGAACAGGATTACCCGCTAGTCAAATCTAAGTAGAAAAATGGACAGTGTTTCTAAACAAAGGGCTGAGCATGTACTAGCGCAGATACAGAATCAGTCTCTACAACTATTTAGTGAGTCTTGATGGCTTACTAGTGATAATACGTGTTTGTAATCGGCAATCAAGTCATTATGAGCGACATAGAATTTGCGAAAAGCAATGACTTTTAAACGAATTCGTTATAACCCTGCAGCATGGTAACTTTTTTATGTAGTGTTGAGGTAGTTAGGTCGCTACGTTAAATGAGGTAGAAATCCTTCATACTCATAGCCGTATTGACTCTATGTAGTAATACGACCAATTCAGCTTGGGGGAGATAATACTACACGCAATAAAGTGTACGTGAGGGTGATAATTGTGTTCAGTGAAACAGTTCGCTCTCAGGCCATGTATATATAACGCCGAGGTATACAATAAGTTTCGCAGTAAAAACCTCGGCAGGAATTTCGTAGAGAGGTTACGCTCTTTCTATTATTACTTCCCTGCAGTGATCGTCTGAATGCGGATATAACTTTTGCGTTCTAGACACTTTTCCATCAACGATGGAGTGCTAAATAGTCTTTTAGGCCTTTGCTATTCGTGTAAATATCCTTTTTTTCAACTCCTGTTTCTTCCATTGCACACGCTGTTTCCTCACGACGGTCAATACATGTCTTACGGGGCAAGTGTGTGAATCTTGTGAGCATGAGTTCTGTTTTGTTTGTTATCATAGAAATTTCAGATTACGAGATATGGTCTAAGCTATTATAATGTTTAACCACATACACACTAGATTGAGCATTAGGATCAGTCGATACTGCGCCGTCATGTCTTCTGTTGTGCGCGGTGTAGAAATGAGCGCCGACATGCGTCGTGGCTTTCTAGCTTGGGCGCCGTTGAAAACGTTCCACAGTACAGGGCTTTGGGTTTTCGATGGCTCACATCTGTACGGGCGTTCCGTGCAATTACTACATGAATGGTGAATTTGAATGATGCTTGACGAAATTTTCCTGTACATATTGGTTAAATTATCTTTGCTCACCCGTTTGAGATGCGGATTACTTGAATGACGACACGTGAGTACAGACGTCTTCTCATTGATAATAAAAATTCATCTATGTTTGTAAAATTCGCCCTCGTTACTGCATTGTGCTTTTAACAAGACTTATTTTTTTATCTGTGTGTTGTTAAGCTTACGGAACACCAGTATATTTTGCAATAACACGTATATTCCGCATACATGCTGTATAGAATTTCAAAGCTGTGAGACAGGGTCGGCTGATCTAGAGTGCATTTTTCCGCTCGACTTCTCTTGGTGTGTGATGTACTTTTATTTACCAGTGTTATCCCACTTGAGTCAGGATCGTGTTAGTGGTTAGTTTTGTGCAGCCCCAGTATGTGCGTCGGGGGTGGTTTTTAGGTAGAAACGTATTTGTCAATGGACCCGTTGTATGCGGGCTTCTTGGAGCAATGCTCACTCTGATCTGTCCAACAGTGGTATGGAAGGTTTCTTAGTGCGCTTTTAAGTATCTAGCTAGCTTTCCTAATCGGCTTTCCTCTGAGCTTTTCATAAAATTCTCCCGCGCTTTGCGTGCTCACATTTCAGTATAATTATATTGGCGTGCCATTCAGCACATAGTGAGACAATCTCTTTGTTTTTGAAAGCTCCGTTGACCGTAGATTTCGCTTTGAAGGCAATACCAGCAGGTTGGGCGATCGTGACGATGGTGTTTCATTATGTATTGGTGTTTTCCTAGAGAGAGAGGCTCGCTGAGAGATAGCCGCGTTCAATCCGCCTGACATGTAATGTCCACAAAACTAATTCGGATACGAGAGGGAAAACACCTAGTGGCGCAAAGTGTCACCAAACATTCCTAATGAGCGTTGATTGTTCCTCCTATTCTTGAATATATACTCTTAAGACATACTCTATAGTGGGTGTATTACATTCTTTGAGATTGCATCAGGTGATTAATTTAGAAGGGTCCTTCGCCATATCTTTGACCCGGTATTTATTGACGGTTGTGTTATGCAGTATTCTGTTTACGCTTTAGTAGTCAGTGGATCTGTTGGTACTCTCGACTACTTGCTTGAGGCGTGCGACTTGCTGTGTGGGCACATGGTAGGTGGGCAGCACATGTCATAACCGAGAATTTGGGGATATGTAGGTGGCCATATACGTCGTGCGAGCCTTGATTGTAAAATCTATAGTAGTATACTGTAATTAAGGTGACAAGTTGATGGGAACCTCGGCTTCAGATATATATCACTTTTCTCTGTATTCGAGTATAAATCATGCTCGAGCAAGCGTCATCAAGAACAAATCTGTCTCATTACTAATGGTTACGATATGAAATTTCGTAGGGAGGTATACGGCCTCACCTCTCTCGCCCACCTTTCCAATCTCCCGCCTCGCGCCACTCAGCTCCTACACACAGGTACCCTAAAATGCCATTTTCTATCGCGACCCACAAATAATTCTTTGATGATCGTCTGCAAGAATTCTTAGTTGCCAACTACTACTACACAAGGAAGCCAATTCCTTCCGTGTTTTGAGGATATAGAAGTATGATTATATCCTCGAGATTCGTTTTTATTTTGACCGGTTGAGCTGGACGGTAATGACGTTCTTAAGATTCCTTTAGTATTCTAATTATCACGTATACTTCAACTAACGTATCTAGTTTATAGCAAAACTCAATATCACTGAATACATCACATAGAATATCATATAAAATAGAGCTAGTTTTATCTCAATGGAAGACAAGTTCTTTGGTTGTTTTTTCAACAGACTCTCTCTCTTGTTTAATTTGTTTCCGTGATATTGAAGGGGAAGAGAATCACTAGAGCAGAGAGATACTCTGGACAAGAGATTACACTACATATCTACACTTATTTCTTCGTTATGAACCCATTGAGACCTACGAATAATGTTAGAAGGTTAGGACAGCAGAACCATTCATCCGTAACAATACTACGAGGATGCATTAATCGATGTACATACGCCACTAGAAGTTTAGGATCGAAAACAAGCTGTGAGTTGTGTTACGGTCACTTCACTGATGAGGGCAGCCGGGTTTTCTGGTTCCAACAGTTGATAACCAAGGAGGGCAAAAGTGATACAGTGTAGTTATATCCGACCATATGGACAGGTAGTCGAGGTGGTGTTAAGGGAGTTTTGGAGAAACTTTGAAAATATCCCCCCCACAGGTGCTTCTTATTTACACGTTCACGGTGGGAATGAACATGAGGATTCAACAAGCATGTTCTATCCAAGTATTTCACCAGTTCCCCAGTGCTGAGTTGTCATTGTTTGCAATACAAACGAGACACGTCTTATCCCCGAGTACCTTTGTAAAAGTATCCATCTTCTGCAATGGTGGATAATGGCTTCTGCAAGTGCGTGGGCATTTTAACGATGTACTCACTTCAACAGGCGCAAGTACATAAGTGACATACACCTAGAGCCAATGTAGCAGGGCGTACTGCCTGCATTCTGGCTCGATGATGGTTATTGCTTCCAGAGACGTGTCCTTTTTTAATGATCTGTAAAGGCTATGCGTTGTTCATAGCGTGCATGAATACGTTGACCGTGTATATGATCACCATGGCAAATTTCTTCACAAAGAGGAAGTCTCACAGATCATGTAACGGACTCTAAAGAAAATGAAGTAAGCAGACGTTGACACTTTCTATTCTCTCCTATATTAAACACCGTTTCTTTGCGCGCAAACTTCAAGGTCGACATGGACATAAGCGAAACCACTCTAGACGCACGCACTAGTGGGATAATAAGTCAACCCTGATATCACCACAACTCCAATTGTGGTGATCTGATGTGCGTTATAAGCCATAAAATTTTGGGGCCGCGAGTAGAAAACTCAAAACATATGAAATATAAATAATAATAATAAAAATCATATCCACCAACGCCACAAATCACTCCACGCGCCGTAGAAACTGGTTGAATATGTACAGTGCGGGCAGGATTGAACTCTGAGGTACTCGTCGCTTGATGAAGATGAAGATACTGAAAGGAGCAGGATAATGTTATAAAAATCGATAACAGAGACGATTCGGACTCGTGGATCGAAAATCAAGTTTAGGATTTTCAATTGTTAAACATGTAATGATGGTAATCGGAGAGAAAGGGGACTCCAAAGAGTTCAAAAGTCATAAGCATCGACGTCTATAAGAACGAGTGTAACAGATGATGAATTGAAGACAATCGAAGTTTATTCTCGTAGTATATACTCTCGCTCGCTACAGCACCAAGAAGTTTCTACGAGCTCGAATATGTACGACGGATCTTCGCCGAAACACCATGGTGATGAACACGTGCCAGTTTCTCTCTGAGAGATAGAATCGTAAGAAGCTATTCTTGTCTCGACTGGTCGCTAACTTTGGAAAATATTTGCATACAATTCGGCTACGGGGTGCGCGCTGGGAAAATGTTCGGAAGGATGTCGGGGACTGGGGCTCGGATTCGGATGGCATTTTTCTAATATGTATACTGACGATACTTTGCACTATTCTGAAGAGCTAGGTCGTGTTTTCTTTTTTTCATGTAATTTGTGTCTCGCCGCCTTTAATTCATCTCCAAAATTCTTCAGTTGATGGAGTCATTGGAATGAGCGATAGGGCTGCGGTGAGAAGGTTATTTATTAACTTGATTTTAATTGGCTTTGGGAGGCGAGAGGA
>CAJDSM010060694.1:60-24529 GCA_903981925.1 Ostrea lurida | reverse complement strand
AATTACTACCAATCAAAGGTATCAACGATAGATGATAGCGTAAATATGGAATAAAAGCTTTAATTATATCACTTACACAACCATGTACGACAATTACACAATAACCGCCAGCGCGCTAACACTTGAACAGGTGAGAATTGGATTGAGACGATCACAGTGTAACGTCGAATGATTTGTTCTGACTCCAGACCAAGCAATTATAAAACAAGAACATCCCCGTTTTGCAATTTAAAAGACTACTAACTCACAATGTCCTTGATAAATGATGTGTTTTTGATGGATAAAAGTAAACTCTGAAACGAGAATATTACACAATGCAATAACCTCGCTGATAATACGGACGGTATTAGAATACGCGCTGAGAAGAGACAATCGAATTGTTAACTTGCTATCTGATAACCTATGTCAATGATTTTGAAAAAATGTTAAAATAGCAGTATTAATTATACAACCGTTGGCGGACGGGAGGGCATCGGATCCGCGGTGGCTCAGTGGTGAGGCTCTCGCCTCGTGATCGGGAAGAATCGTGGCGTTCGAGGGGCCCGACGCGTGGGGCCGGTGCACGCATACGGGCGCGTCAAAAGCCTACCAGAGCGGATGTGAAAAGTATGTATGTGTTGATGTTCCTGTCGCCAAGAGGGCGGTATGCGCGCATTGAGAAGTTGAGAATTCAGCGGTCTATTCGGGAGAGTATGACCTTAAAAACGGAGGTCACGCGTGTCGGCAGCATTGAAAAGGTTTGTGGGCAGCTCTGAAAGCAACCGCTCACATGCTAAAAGCCATGAGATGCAAGCATAGTCTAAAATTTGCAGCCCTATCAACTCGGCATGTGACGTCTCAAACTATGAGTGAAATATTCTCGAGCGGAGAACGAAAACAACAAAGTAATCATTAATTAGATAATCAGTGAACAAATGGAATTTATAAGAATTAAGTTACATTCTTTTGTTGAAGAATTATCGATGTGTTAAACTCTGATAAATTTTACTCACAAACTTAAACAATAAATAGTTGCTTCGCAGCTTTTTATTCAGTTGGAGTAAAATATGTCGCAGAGTTTAGCACATCGATAAATGCTCAAAAGGATGTTTAAATCTATAGACTAAGACAGGTTAACAAAATAACCAAGATAATGTTAATTTGGGCAAAAGGGTAGAGGGCGCATATGTGAAGTGGATACTGAAAATCTACTAAGTCGTATGTTATCGTAGTTTGTGGGGATCTATGAAATATATTTGTAAAATCTAGGCAACATGAAAGAATTTTGTTTGTGCGCTCCATACAGAGAAATGTCGCTTTGTCATTGGTTTGAAAACGCGTCACAATGACTGGGCCGATACTAAATGGATATTCTTTAGACGGGAGGGTGAGTGCAAGAATGTATGACGGGCAACATGGGCGGAGCGGTTTAACGTGTTAGCTGATTGTTGATAGGGATTGGGTGGCACTGAAACTTCGTCACATTAAAAGTTTGTGAGTGGAGTTCCGCCTTTACAATAGGACGTGAGACTAATATAGTTGTGACATGGTGAGCGTAGATGGTAATATTGTGTGGTTACATGTGAGAAAGTTTTGGGTTCAAACAATGCCAATGTCGGAACTCGGCCAGTGAAGATTTGCACAGACGAAACTTGAGGAGGTATATCGTGAACTGAAACGCATAAGAAACTAAATTCGGAGAAAACTTTAAAAGACAAATAAAAGCCAGAAAGGTATTTTAAAGAAATTACTTATTTAGGAAAATAGCGGTGAAACTCGGATTTGAGAGCTTTCGATGATGTGAAATTGGAATGAACTCTCGGACAATTATTGCATGGACCTCAGAAAAGTCGATGCAGTTATTACAATAGCTAATTCCCTCTGAGAGTATCGATCGATCACGGCATTACAGGTATAGTTGAAAAGTCCACGCGTTTAACAGAGATGATATATTAAAGGAATCTGACCTACAAGCAGACAGCAGTACATAGTTTTAAAGCCCGTTCTATGGGCCGAAACCAAACGTGTAGGAAAGAGGACGTTGATAAGCACTATCCGTCATTCGGAGTCCGATATTCAAAAAACTGTAGCAGACCAGTATGCAAGCTTTGCGCATAAATTATCCCGCAAGGACTTTGCTCAATAAAGTTCAGTTTCGATGTTCGATGTTTTTGTCGCAGGGGCAAATAATGAATATGCCATGGATGATGAAAAGCACATTTCAGGATTTTCAACTATGAAAATAACAGGCCGAAAGTAGCATACATGAAGGTTGTAGACTGAGCTCACGAAACCAAACAGATTTGATTAAAGAATCATCATCAGGAATTGATGGCCAGAAGTTCAAGTACTTTGACAGAAATAATAAAAAAGGATAATTGAAATTTGATGCAGGAATAGAAACATCGCTATAGCATAGCAACATTGAGTAAGTAAACGTTGAGCTGTTGATAGGGCATGTAAATGAAGAGTATTTCTAGCATCATTATATTGTTTTTTTTCAGAGATGCGGGACATTTATTGCCCAGTTTCTTTCATAATGATGATGTACCTTTTCAAAGTCAGGCCCAGATTTGTGACATAGTTATAGTAAGAACCCCACCCCGCCCATTCATATATCTTAAATTTCAGTATTTTTTCGATTTAATTCAGCATATATAGCCATTGACTGTAACATGTGCATTAACCGAATGACTAAGCTACTATAATAAAAATAAATCGAAGACAGCAGCATTCTAAAGAAAATAGTAATTGTTTACATTTTTATTAATGTATCAAGACTAGGCTAGCGTCCTCGGGATTTCTTTTGTTGAATGCGACAGGTGTGGTACTGCAATGCTCGTGTCGGGGAGTAAAAAGCATCAGCACATCCTCAGCTGTCTCAAGCCAAAGCGACCAGAGTTGTGACAAAGGAGATCTATAACGAACCATCTCTATTACAAGCTAAAGGAGCGTCTATTTTATTCAAGTCCATGTAACGCCATCACAGGTATGGCCATACACAAGGCATAAAATGCATGTATTTTTAAGTCTGAGTGATATAATTACAATATCAGAGTAAATGCGATGAGAAAAGATTAACAAATGGGTTCATTCTTGACGCGAGAACATTTTACGCTCCAATGCCAGCTTTGCTAATTCCAAAAAACTATCTATAATGTACTGATTGCTTTCATCAAGTGCTCTGATTCTTGTGACACAATCTTAACAATCGAGTACTTCTTCGTTGAAATTACAAAAGTGAATTGACAAGCAGACCAATTAATGTGATGAGCTGTTTGATGAATTTTGTAGGTGCATAGAAATTAGCACACTCCAGGGATCATTCGATGTCAGGAGTCTGTGAAAAATCGTCCAGCACTACTGCCAGCCGCTCCCTTGTCACCAACACGCGCGTGTAGCGGCGGATCATGAACGCTTGTACCATGTGTGGAAGTCAAGAAAGAAGTAGCTCGGGGTTAGTGTGTGTCTAAGAACTTGCCAGGTGATGAGAAGGAAAGATGGTTTGACATATGTGCATCGCACGCAGAAGTAGTGGGTGTGTTGTTTACTGATGTTTTTAGAGGGATGTCGTTGTGCGAGCTGGTTAGAGAAGATGACTCTGCACCATGCGTCGGATTGTGGGTGCGCTTGCTCGCTATCATTGGTAATTCAGAGGACAACGAAATGGTGGGTGTGTCCGCCGACAGGAAGACAAAACACTTGATGTAGGGGTGTGGTGTTGGTGAGCTGGACCGTCTACAGAAACGCCGGATTCGGGTTGTCGCCAAGTCCCTCGAACGAAGTGGGCGAGAGGGCGCGGTGCGCCTCTATGGAGGCGTGTGGGTGAACAACCCGACATACTATTGCTGTAGAGAGAAGGTCAGTTAACAAACGCTAAGTAAGTAGAGTGAATGAGGTTAATTGGAGGGTTGTGTTGAACAAATTAGTGCTTGAATCACAAATTACATGTCAGAGTTGTATATTTGTGACAGTTAGGTTCACTCGAATAAATGTTGAAGCAACTAATGGAGAAAACAAAATGGCGGCGCTCATATGGATCACGAAACTTTCCTTGAACGTATAATAATAGAGATGACTTTGGCGCTTTTTTAAACATACATGCTTCGCGGACGGGCTTTCAATCTTATCACCACCATTTTCAATATAGTGTCAAAATTGATTAAAAATTGTAAAACCATGAAAAGTGCATGATCAACCTGGGGTGGATTCTGAAAAGTTAAAAAAGACGGATGATATTGCAAGCAATGACCCTTTTTGTAACAAATGTTACTACAAAAGAGAGATGGGGTTGCAACTTTTCTATTCCAAAGTTGCAGCTGATACAGGTATATGAAATACGGTTGCAAATGTGTACGCTATATTTCTGAATCTTTGTCTCACTCTTTGGCCAGAAGTGAAGAATTTTGAGATTTTCCGTAATGTAATGACTCTGCAAACGGGAAGTATGATTTGATTAAACATACTTGTTTTCAGATTTGCATGTTTGCTGTACGTAACTTTCAAATATTTTCACTTATGTTGAGACGTCACCAGTTGTAAGTGAGTACCACACATTTAAATCAATGCTTAAGCCTCAGTTTCGTAGCAGAAATGGTTTTCAACCTGTCATGGACTGCAGCGACACATGAGATCCATTTCAAGGTCACTATTAAATGCCGAGCGTTCAGCGAATGAGCAATCGTGACCTATAATAAACGTCATATCCTTAACGATGGAAAAGGTCTGAGTTACTAATTAACGATCCACATTTTCGTCCATGATGAGACCCCATTTTAGTCCTTAAACTACTTTTGCTTTAAGGACAGCAGGAATATAACATTTTGTGATTAACTTGGTAGCCATGTTCAAGTGACTTGTTCAACGAATGAAATGCCATTGAATCGTGATTTGAATATTTGATATGAACTGTATTTGTAGGTTGTTTTCATATGAATGTGACATTTGAAGCGCACCATTATCCTTATTGTGACGTCATCTGTGACGCCCCATGCTCCTTAGTGAATGCCTATCTTGCAATACATGTAGGTACAATTTTTCTTGAGTAAATTCAAAATGCACATAAGAAGAATATAGATCTGTACAAACTGTGTGAAATATCTAAAGTTAAAGCTTCACAAAGAGACTAAACCCTATAAGAAATGAAGCGCATTGATTAAAAGTTTTGCCGTCTAAAATCTCGGTGATAACCTGCATATCACCCGAAAAAATATAAGATTTATTTCTTATCATTTAATTTTGTATTACAACAACAAAACAATGTCCATTAGACTTTACTTGTTGTTCAGGTACGTGATCGAAAAATCACCTCAATTCTTAAAAGATGTTTTAACCAATGAGAATCGGCACTAGGTGATCACGTGAAATAGAATTAAATGATAATTATATACGTGCACTCACGTCTGTAACCGTGAAAGTTCCTTACAGAGAGAACGCCGACTGTGAAAAGGCATTGCTATTCAAAAAATCCAATCCAAAAGAGCCATAATGTAACATTAACTTCTAACAACTCAGCTTCTTTGCCGCCAGCTTCCCATATTTCTGTAGCAAGATGGTGTTTATGTTTCTCTACTTATTCGATGCAGTAGCTTTTTCTGCATATGATCAGTTTTTGAATCGAGGCAGGTTACTCACAAACGAGTTGTTGCAGGAGTTTCAACCGTTACGTTTAAAGCTAGCATTTCGCAAATTCTATGGTCGTTTTAACGATATAGTTTGCCAACACAGTCTGCCGTTAGGTAAAGTGCTTTCTGACGTGTTTCATAGCATCTTTATACAGTTGTTTTTGACTATGGAGTGCTCCATTTACCCGATCAAGACAGAGCTTACGGCAGATGTGACCGGTGGACAGGGGATGCTTACTCCTAATATTGGGCGCTTGGACAGTCACTTCCGTTGACTCCTATTTTGCGATAACAAGACATTCTCAAATTAAAGTTCTCTTTAATGATATGATAATAATGTAATTTTGTTATCTCTCCGGTATCAAAACTTACTGTTGAAATCTTAAATTGATGATTTATAAATTAATCAATAATGTACAATTGAGACAATTTACTTTTTAAAGAATTAAATACTTTCAATTTCTCTTTTATTTGATCAGTTGTAACTGCAAGTCCCGGGTAAGGAGTGTCAACTGTTACATTTTTACGTCCCCTTTTTTCCGCTTTTTCTATTATATATGTAGGACTCCAAAGTGCGATGGTACTCCAAAGTGCGATGGTCGGGCCCAAAGTGCGGATGGTCTGCGCAAACCCGATGGTCTGACACGCCAAAGTGCGATGGTCCTTAATCATGCGCCAAAGCTCGATAAAGCTGGATTAAAAGTACTCAAAGGTAGCATGGAAGTCCGAGTATTCTCATAATTTTCGGCATCTCCTTTTCTTCAGTTTATCTCGAAAAATATTCGTCAGGGCAAGCTGACGTTAGATTTTTCGTGATTGACGTCAAATAACGTGGCACTTTGGCGTGTCGATGAACCATCGCACTTGCAGTAACATGTAGACCATCGCACTTTGGCGCAGACCATCGCACTTTGGGGCGACCATCGCACTTTGGGGACACCATCGCACTTTGGAGATCATGTTCTCATATACTGAATGTGATGGGAAATAATCCACTTTTTCACAGAACAACTCTTGCTACATTTTATGGAACTGGAATGAAGACCTGATGGAATTCCAACTTAACGAATCGTTGTGTGAATGGAGATGCCCGGATGTTATTGAGACAGGATGTGGTGGTGAAGATACAGTGTCCATGTACAAAGTGGTGGAAGGTAATCACAATTTGAACAGCAATGAAAATGCTAATTAAATATCAAGAACTTCATCCGATAATTGATTTTGTTCCTAAACCAATTATTCTTATGAACTATCAAAAGTTAATTAGTCCGAATCATAAAATGACACTTTATACTAGAAAAAAAAATTCTTAACTACCTTGAACCATTATCTGTTGTTTTGATTTTTAATGATATCCTTTCAGTTGGTATGACAGACTGGGTGGGATTTCGGCAATCATACGAAAAGGACTGCAATGCTTTGTATTTGCCCGATGTTGAACTCCTAAAACAGAGAATACCGTGTCATTTTAACTCCACGTGCAGTGCTGTGTGCTTACAGAGTAAGTAAAACATGGATGCTATAGATTAATGAACTTTTTTATAGTGAATATAAACTGAGTTCGGTTTAAAATTTTAAAAAATCGTGAAGTTCTGACCACTGAACTAGTGCTACCGTTAGTTGTACTACATAACTCATAATAGCGGGAAATGCTTAAAATACAATGTGTATGATCTAGCTAAATATTTCAAATAGATGAAAGAAAAGTTTTCTCCAACGACACTCTTGTGGTATGGATGGATGCGTTCCAGTTATGCGCTGGAATGAACTCGAGTCTTCCTGATGAGAGACAGAACATTTCTTACACCATAGACGAGTTTCCTTGTCTGGGTATATTCAAAAGCAGCAAACTATCATTCAAGGGCAAGTACATAATTATACTGTATCTATCCAAGTGATATTTTCGGACTATGACACTATTTTTATGCCCCCGCCACGAAGTGGTCGGACTTATAGTTTTACCCTTGTCTGTCCTTCTGTTCTTCCGCAACGAGCAGTTTTCCCAACTTTTTTTCAAAACCCTTTGATGTGGTGTGTATTCGATACGCAAGAGCTTGCCATGCGTATGAGGACTTTTTAAAGCGAGGCTAACTACTATCAAAAAAGTTTATGTTGCAGGGTTATAACGAATCTCGTTTAAAGTCATCATTTCGCAAATTCTACGGTCACTATAATGACCTTGTTTGCGATTACAAATTATCATTAACAGGTTGGGCACACTTCCCCTTCAGCGAGATCATCTTGCTAAAACGCGATTATCCCTCTCTCGCGAGAAAACTATATCCCGTTCAACCGAGAAATCCCGTTCAACCGAGAAAAACCCGTGGGGATCCGGGTTAGAATAGGTCCTCAGCAACCCCTTGCGTGTCGTAAGAGGCGAGGTCATTCGGATGAGACCGGAAAAACCGAGGCCCCGTGTCACAGCAGGTGTGGCACGATAAAGATCCCTCCCTGCTCAAAGGCCTGAGTGCCGAGCATAGGCCTGAATTTGCAGCCCTTCACCGGCATTGGTGACTTCTCCATATGATGGAAATATTCTCGGTGGGACGTAAAACAATAAATGATCGATCAATCAACCGAGAAAATACATATTTGTACTTCGCGTGTAAAAGAAGAAAAAGTGGTATGTCCGATACTGCTACGGCTAATAAGACTACTCACAATCTGTATTGGGTTTCAGCATCCTGCTCAATTATGCAGCAATGTTGATTAAACATTTCTCGTCTAAGTTGTTTTAATTCTATCAAGGTAATTCCCGCCATGTCCACTGTTTGTCACACTTATTGAGCAATGTACGAGATTTGCCGATTTTTCAAGAAAAGCTGCAAAACACGTGTATATCGTACTGTTTATTTTCTCGCTAGAGAGGAGCAATCGCGTTTTAGCGAGATGATCTCGTTAAAGGGGAAGTGTGCCCCCCGGTGTGCCCAACCCGACTAAGTCATATGTTGACTGATTTGTTCATACCCTTTGGATTAGGAGCTGTCATTTTCGCGTACTAGATTTGACGACGGTAATCCCTGTTACTTTGTTCTCGAACTACGCCCACGACGGGTGTGACCGGTCATGCAATAGAATGCATACTCCTCCATGGCACCTGACCCTGCTCGCTTTCTGTCGGAGGTCCCGTGTTGCCTTACACTCGACTTTGTATATATGTTGTGGTTGGTTTTCTGTTTGTTTTTTTTTTTTTTTTTTTTCCTGTTGTTGTTGTATTTTTTTTTTTTACTTATAATTACGTTTAACACATTCTTACTTCGCCAATTTTTAGATTTATATTAAATTGATGTATATGAAGAGTTAAAAAGAATCGAGTTCGAGTTTTGTTCCGGTTCGAATGATGTTTTTTTTTTATGTACTTGTGTCCCTGTAACGGTCTGAAAAATGGCTGTTTATGCCAGTTTCCGACTTTTCTAACCCACCTGAACCGAGGTTCAACTTTTTCAACATTTTCCGCGACCTTCTTCTCAAAACCGCTGGGCCAAATTCATCAATACTTGGTACATCATCATTCGCTTGGGGTTAAGGGGCTTCAAAGTTTGTTCAAATGGAAGGGATCAGGCCTATCAAAGAGGAGATAATCACGAAAATGCAAAAATAGCGTGGGTCATTTAAAAATTTCTTCCTCAGGAACCACTGGGCAGAAAAGCTGAAAATTTATATGGAAGCTTCCTGTTATAAGTGGAGATTCAAGTTGTCAAACTCATGACCCCCGGTACGATGGGCCACAACAGGGATCAAAAGTTTTACATATGATTAATAGGGAAATCTTTAAAAATTCTTCTTCCAAGAATCACTGGACAGAAAAGCTGAAATTTATATGAAAGATTCCTGATATAGAGGAGATTACAGTTTGTTCAATATCATGGACCCCGGTGTGAGGTGGGCACAATAGATCGACAAGTTTTACATATGATTATATAGGGAAAATATTAAATTCTCTTTCAAAGAACCACTGGAAGAAAGCTGAATATTATATGGAAGCTACCTGATATAGAGGAGATTCAAGTTTGTTCAAATCATGACCCCGGGGTACGATGGGGCACAATAGGGGATCAAAGTTAACATATGATTATATGGGAAAATATTAAAAAAAAATATTCTCAAGAACACTGGGCAGAAAGCTGAAATTTATATGGAACCTACCTGATATAGAGGAATCATTTGTTCAAATCATGACCCCGGGGGTACGATGGGGCCACAATAGGGATAACAAAGTTTTACATATGATTATATTGGGAAAATATTAAAAATCTCTTCCTCAAGACCACTGGACCAGGAAAACTGAAATTTATATGGAAGCTACCTGATATAGAGGAGATTCAAGTTTGTTCAAATCATAACCCGGGGTACGATGGGCCACAATAGGGGATTCAAAGTTTTACATATGATTATATGGAGGAAAATATTAAAAAAAAAATCTTCTCAAGAACCACTGGGCCAGGAAAGCTGAAATTTATATGGAACCTACCTGATATTAGAGAAGATTCAAGTTTGTTCAAATCATGACCCCCGGGGGTACGATGGGGCCACAATTAGGGGATCAAGTTTACATATGATTATATAGGGAAATATATAAAAAATCTTCTTCTCAAAGAACACTGGCAGGAAAGCTGAAATTTATATGAAAGCTACCTGTATAGAGGAGATTCAAGTTTGTTCAAATCATGACCCCCGGGGGTAACGAATGGGGCCACAATAGGGGATCAAAGTTTTACATATGATTATATGGGAAAATATTAAAAAAATTCTCAGAGACACTGGGCCAGGAAACTGAAATTTATATGGAAGCTTCGCTGAATAGAGGAGAATTTCAAAAGTTTGTATCAAATCATGACCCGGGGGGGGGCGGTGTACAATGGGCGCTCACAATAGGGGGTCAAGTTTTACATCATGATTATCTAGGGAATTCTTTAAAAAATCCTTTCCAAGATCACTGGACAGAAAAGCTGAAAATGTTATAATGTAAAGCGTTCCTGATATAGAGGCAGATTCAAAGTTGTTCAAATCATGACCCCCGGGTGTATGGTGGGGCCACAATGGGGGAAAAGTTTACATTTGAATATATATTAAAATTGTCTTCTCAGACCATAAAGACATACTATTTACTAAAGCTTCCGATAAGTGTACGAGGGCTCAAGGTCCATCAGGTGAGCGATGTGGCCCATGCGCCTCTTGTTTTAAAAACGTTTTGAGATATTGAACTGAGTTTTTGTATAATGGTGTATGTACATGTATTTATGCGTTACAGATCAAGTTCGAGTTTTGTTTTGGCTCGTTGATTTTTGATGGTGTGCCCCCTTGACTGAAAAATTACTGTTATGACCAGTTTCCCCAGACTTTTTTGTATACGCTTTGAGATATTGAACTGATATTTTGTATGCAGGTATATATTGAAAAGTGACAGATCGGGTTTAAATTTTGTTTTTGGTAGTTGACTGTTGATGGAGTTAGCTTTTTAATTTGAAAAAAATAATTATGAACCGTTTTCCGGAATTTTTCTGAATGCTTTGAGATATTGTACTGATTTGTTGTATGCAGGTGTATATTAATGAGATACAGGTCGAGTTTGAATGTTGTTTTTGATGGGAGTTGTGCCCCTTTCACTTTCAAAAACTGATGTTTTGTATGCAGCTGACTACCTATTTCAGTATTCTTGGTGTCACTAAATGCTTTTCAAGATATTTAACTGATGTCTTATATAGAAATTGAGTTCACCCTTGGATTTGAAAAATTACTCCTTTCAATTTTAACCTTAGGGATTTCCTTCATCGGACTTACTGTAGGCGGGGACATTTGTGTCGTACCGACACATCTAGAATAATTTATATTTGTGAAAAATCACAGTGATTATATTATATGTGAATACTAATCATTTCCATTTGAGAAGATTTTCAAATTAAAGGCGATTAAAGTCGTGCTACAGGGAAAACATACGCAACATTACTTAAGCATGCATAAGTAATATATATTGTGGTATCGAATACAAATTATTATTGACTGCAAACCACAACACTGATTAAAATTCTTAAATCAAAAGAATTTATTATTCTAACAAGAAAAAAGACGAACTTATTAAACTATGTGAGGAAGTGCAGATACTGAATTTGCCAAATTTGACCGATATAAGAATGCACATCCTCGTGTAAAGAACAGTATAGCAGAAATCAGGGAAGTTGCATTGCTTATGCATCCCCCATTAGCTAAAAACGCATTCGCATCTCACTCCACCAATGCCGTCCGCGGGAGCCTTCTCATGGCCTCCCTCAAGACAATTTTATGATATAGACTTGAAATTGAAGTTTTCTAACAACTGCGTTGAAAATCATTTTTAAAAATTGTTTGCAACAATATTGTGTGGTTGGTCCGTAACTTACAAAAAAATGTACTTTTCCATGCTTGGGATCTTTTGTTGCACTTTTTGCATAATGGGTCCAAATGGAAGAGGGGTAATTTTTTGTTATAATCTATAACGGAGCAAAACGAGAACAACACATCGCTGACATAATAGACCACGCCAGAGTGGTAGATACATTGGTTAGTCCTGACATAATAGACCCACGCAGAAGTGTATTACATTGTAGTATCTGACATATAGACGCCAGAGTGGTAGATACATTGTAGTAATCTGACATAATCGACACGCCAGAGTGGTAGATACATTGTAGTAATTGAATATAGACACGCCAGAGTGGTAGATTACATTGTAGTAATCTGACCTATAGACCACGCCAGAGTGGTATATAATTGTAGTAAGGTATACATTAATAGAACGCACAGAGTGGTAGATATACATTGTAGTACATTGACATATAGACCACGCAGAGTGGTAGAATTACATTGTAGTAATACTGACATAATAGACACGCAGAGTGGTGATACTTTGTAGTAATCTGACATAATAGACCAGCCAGAGTGGTAGATACATTGGGTAATCTGCTCAAATTAGACACGCCAGAGTGGTAGATACTTGTGGTAATCTGACATAATAGACACGCCAGAGTGGTAGATACATTGTGGTAATCTGACATAATAGACACGCCAGAGTGGTAAGATACATTGTGGTAATCTGACATAATAGACCCAGCCGAGAGTGGTAGTACAATTGTGGTAATCTGACATAATAGACCACGCAGAGTGGGTAGATATAGTGTAATACTGACATAATAGACCACGCCAGAGTGTAGATACATTGTGGTAAATCTGACATAATAGACCACGCCAGTGGTAGATACATTGGTAATCTGACATAATAGACCGCCAGAGTGGTAGATCACTTGTGGTAATCTGACATAATAGACACGCCAGAGTGTAGATACACTGTGTAATCTGACAATATAGACCACGCAGAGTGGTAGATACATTGTAGAACGACTATTGGCATCTCTAAAATGGGACACTTTGTAACTTCTTTGTTCGTGCTTGAATTATAGTTTTTATTTCTGGAAGTGAATGGATACAATTTAGAATCTATCAAATTTTCCCGAGGTTCGTACAATGCCTTGTATGTTTACAAATTCTTGGTGATTTTCGTCATACAGTATCTGTGTGATTTCTCATACATGTATCAGTGGTTGCTCAATTAAATTCGTTATATCATGTTCGTCATTGTATTCGTATTGTATCGTTGGATTTTGTCATACAGATCTGTTAGTATTTTCGTCATACCATGTTCTGTTCTTGAAAAGTCATTTCATAAGTCTATAATAGCTGTTCGTCGCGTAACATTCATTTGAACTGCTCAAAATTTTCTCTTGGACTTCGCTGGTAAAACGCGTTCGCTGCAGAGAAAACGGACAATAAACTGAGGAACGGGCAAAAGGATTAAACATTGATTCTGCTCTTAACGTTATCTCGGTAATATGTGACGCTAGCTTCAGTTTGACACGGTCTGGTACATGTGGCTCTTAAACTAACGCTCCGTTCACGACAATGCTACCAGCGAATAAAAACCTGGACGGTAGGTCGAACACTTATTCATTTTATGATACAATGATCAAATCAGCGAGAATAGGCCTAAGAGAAATGGAATTGTGGTAATTGGTTGATGGATCACAAAAGTTTGGAGAGATGCTAGTCTCCCAAAAAGCATCATCGTGAAATACTTGAAAAGAAGAAATCTCTACGGTTGGCCTTTATTCAAATTCGATATATATCGAACGATTTAAAAATATTTCATTCAAATTTCGAATCAATTATTCCCAACGATACTAGAAAAAAGGATTACCAGAGTCTTCCATATCTCTTCGTACTTCGATATTTATTGAACATTGACATCTAAGGCAACTTACTGACTCAACTTTTATGCAATACGGACGATTTACAGCTTTCTCCGTGTCAACTTCCATATCTACTGTAGCAATATCCATCATACCTGCATATGGTGTGTATGTCTATCAACTTATGCGATACGCGAAGAGCTTTTCTGCAGTAATGAAATCCAAGTTTTTTAACGAGGCAAGCTACTTCAGACAAGTTTTTCAGGGTTTCAAACGTCATTTTTAAAGCAGATTTCGTATAATTCTATGGTCTGTTATATACAATTAGTTTACCAATATGACTATCATTGAGTCAAATGCTGTCTATGTGTTTCATAGCATGTGTTAAGCAGATTTTTAACACACTGATTTGACTGACGGATTGTTCGTTTACTGATCAAGGACTATGGGCTCACGGCGGATGTGGACGATCAACATGGGATGCTTACTACCTGCTATAGGACACTGATCCCACCTCTGGTGTGGCAGGGTCGTGGATTGCCCAACTCTGTTTTGTATTTTATTTAGGACTTACGAAATGATCATGTTCGTTATCTTTGCCTTTACATTCGTCCAGATATGAATATAAATAAACCAACACTCATACACATAGAAAGAAGTTCGCAGTATGTTTGTGGTCAAAATGATTAGTATTCATTTGATATACATTGAAAGAAATCTGCAGTGTGTTTATCGTTAAAATGATTAATTAACATTCATTTTGATATACATAGAAAGAAGACTACAGTATGTCGTGCAAACAGATAATGGTAGTATCCTGATTAGGTCGACAAATACCAGCGTGGAAAAACTTCCTTTCATATGCGAGTCGTCCACAAATCAAATTGGTATTCCTAAAACTAAGAATATTTACTTTTGAACTTCAAATATATTTGTACGAGAAAATAATTATTTTTGTGAGCTTTTTTCTTGAAATTGTAGATGGTTCGGACAGAATTCCTACAGCCTCAGAAGGATCCATAGCACCATGTAAGTCAAAACTCTGTATGCATTTGCCATGATGACAGAAGGATCCATGCACGGCACCACGCAATTTAAAACTCCTGTATATTTGTCATGATTACGGAAAACGTCTCCAGAAAGACCTATCCATAAAAGTCTAGATTCACTTAGCATCAACTTTGATGATAATGTTATAGTTATGATTATGTTTATTGGACTCCTAAAACAAGACACTACTACAAAACAACAACCAATATAGCTATTGCGTTTTGCCAAATATAAAGTGATGGTGCAAATTTTGCACCTCACAAAAATATTAAAAGCTGTGAAGAAACATTAAATATATTGTGTCACAGCATATGCTGGAAGTATTTTAAATCAAATGTGGATTCTAAACAAATTAAGAATTCCTAGTAAATTTGAAATCACAAAATTTCTCAAGTCAACAACATCAAAACGTATGACATTTCAACACTTTACACGACCATTCATCACGATAGACTACAGCTTAATTTTTTTATATGATAGACAGATGTTTCTTCAACAGAAATACAAACAGGAAATATTCGTGACTAGTGATTAATCATTTAAAAAACAAAACCCACAGTAATTCTATGTACAAGTACTGTGAAGTTGATATTAAAACGATTTTGGAGTTTCTCATTGACAATACTTTCGTAGTTTTTGGGGATCAGGTCTTCCAACAGTCTATTAGAATTCCAATGGGCACGAATTGTGGTCCTTTGTTAGCTGACCTGCTTTCATATTCTTATGCGGCAGAATTTATTCACAGCCTTCTACATGATCAGAAAAAATATGCTGCTGCGGCCTTTAACTCGATATTTAGATATATTAACGACGTTTTATGTATTGATGAAAATAATTTTTATTCATATGTCCATTTGATATGAACTCGAAACAAAAGACACCACAGAGTTTTCAACATCTACTCGATACGTTGTTGAACATATATGCTAACGGTAACTAAAACCCCAAATTTATGACAAACGGGATTATTTCAGATTCTACATCGAAAACTTTTAACATTCATATAGCAATGTTCCGTTATCATCTGCACACGATGTTTATCTCTCTTAAGAGCTTGTTCTGCGTATGATTAGTTTTAAATTGAGGCAGGATACTGTCAAACAAGTTGATGCTACAGGGGTTTCAACAGTTTCGTTTAAAAAGTAAGTATTTGCAAATGCTCAAACGATCTAGTTTGTCATTAAATGAAATGTTGTCTGACGTGTTAAGGCATTGTTAGACCGTTCTTTATGAACTGATTTTGATCACGGTTTACTCCATTTACCTAAATCCCCAAAGGACGATTATAATCTTTTGTCTTGTTAAACTTCAGCTGGAACTATACATTCATGGCATAAATAAATAGATGTTCGGCGAACAATGAATAAATAAGACTGACTCCAATTTTCGACTCTGTTAATCTAATAATATACATGTAGATTAAATCAGTTACAAACCATGTAGCTAATGTATGTTTATAATGTAATGTGACAGTGGTACAGTTATATTTTGATTATACATGCATTACGAACATAACTCTTTGTTACGTGTGTCATTCAGATAATACTGTCATGATTACAGCTTCCTTTGATGTGCTGTGGATCATTATACCAGTGTCTTCTGTGGCTCTACTCATCCTTGTGTTTGTGATTGTGTGTGTCATCATACGGTAAAACATACAATGTCATAACATGGTCAAACACAATGTCGTAACATGGTAAAACATACAATGTATAACATGGTAAAAATACAATGTCGTAACATGGTAAACATACATTCGTAAATGGTAAACATACAATGTCGTAACATGTGTAAAACATATGTATAAACGGTAAAACATACAATGTCAGTAGCATGGTAAACATACAATGTCAAAATCTGGTAAAACATACAACTGTTAAGCAGAGAAAATGTAGGCATTTGATTGGACGACAAGCCGTATACATGAGGCCATATACCCTGTCAAGAATAGATGGGATACAAAATGGTTCCATAGTTAACCGTTCGTAAATGAATCGTTACTTTTTTCATTTATATACTTATATTTGAGTATTTCAATAATTAGTTGTAAATTACGTTTACTTACTTTTATAATCATTATCAAAACTCCGCTGGTGACGTAATAACAAATACGATTGCGTGTTTGTAACAAGTGTACCGTTTGTGACGTCATAGTCCAAGGCGGCTGACCATTTGATTTAGGCTAATTAACGCAACATGCAATAGATTTTACAACTTTTTTCACATTAAATGCAGTGTTGAAATTTAAGAAATAAATACAATCGTTCTTCTTTAAAGTTATATATTGAATACTGGATAATATGTTGTAATAAATTAAGATTTTCATCACTCAACTTTCCTTTTTTTCCCAGGGCTTTGCTCTTCTCTCTTTGATTGTTCAATTTTCAAATTGATCGCTGCAGTAGTACATATTCGTTATATGGATTCTGCAGGGTATTGGATCATATTCCCTGTCAAGTATAATATTCCCGAGCCGATAAACTTGACAGGAATATGATCATATACCTGCAAGATCCATATAACTAATAATGACACATGAAATACAATGCACAATGTAAAACATGATAAACATGGTAACATAATGCATAACTGGTAAACATACAATTATAACATGGTAAAAACTACATGTTCTAAATGGTAAAAATACAATGTCATACATGTTAAAAACATACATGTCATAACAGGTAAAACATACAATTCATACATGTAAACATCATGACACATGGTAAAACATACATGTCATAACATGGTAACATTCAATGTCTAACTATGGTAAAACATACAATGTATACAATGGTAAACATACAATGCATAATACGGTAAAACATCAATGTACACATGGTAAACATACAATGTCAAAACGGTAAACATACAATGTCATAAACGGTAAAACATACAATGCATAACACGGTAAACTACAATGTCTAAACATGGAAAAATACATGTCAAACATGGATAAACAATGACATGTCACAACATGGTAAAAACATACAATGTATAACTGGTAAACATCCAATGTCATAACATTGGAATACATGCAATATCATAACATAATAAACACACAATTCATAACATAGCAAAACATGCTAACATGGCACATAGAAGAGAATAACCTATAAAAATACAATGTCATAAATATGATAAAATACAATGTCATAACATGTATAAAAAAACATGTCAAATGTACACATAATGTCATAAAATACAATGTATCATACGGTAAACTACTATATGTTATTCAGTTCAGCGTAATAATCGGCTGATAAAAGTTGTCTGTGTTTCATTTTCCGAGCCGAAGGCAGGGAAATATGAAACACAGACAATTTATAGCCATATTACTGCTGGCTGTAATAACAATTTTGTCATACTTCAAATCAATATAATAAAAGTTGCACATGTTCTCTATCTGTTCTATTAAATATCTAGCTGTGACGTGTAACGTCACTGATTACCGATCTGAACTTTGTAGTCCAGTAAAATTACACGTCACAGAAAAATGATCGAAGTGTTATTATGACGTTGTTAGAAAGTAAATTCATACTCATGAACTTTTACGTTTGTTTTGTTATCAGAGTATATCTGCTATCTTTGTTGTCATTTGCACTGTTTACAACTTTGTGTTCATTCTGCCATTGATAATACATTCTTACAAAAGTGATTGCTTAGACTACATAAGAATTGTTCAAAGCGAGTCCAAATCGCGAGCATTCACCAACGTATTCGTCACAGTAAGATCAGTGATCTATAATACCTGTCTAGGAGTATATATTCTCATAATAACGGCTAACGAACCAATCAATTCCTGAATCTAATTTGCAGTTATGACAAATGTCATAACATAGCAACATGCAATGTCATACAACAATAAACGTAGTGTCATATATGGTAAACATAACACGGTAATATATATAAGATATTATGCAAAGACGGTATAACAGATGTCAGCAATGAATAAAGTTCTGTTCTTTATCTTCATATTTTTCTAATGAAAAGTACATTGTATTCTATTTCATTTGTGCTCATTTCGTTGTGAATGATCTGAGTGCGTATCCCAGTAAATATTACAATTATATTCAAAATTGATTTTCATTTCGCATGACAAGCTAAACTAACACGTGTTGTTTTTTTCAATTTTCAAATCAAGGAAAAGTTTAAAGAAGAAAGGTAGCACAGAAAAATGATGACGTACCACATCACACCGAAACATATGAACTTGCATGCTGATACGACAGAGGAGGATATGATGTTTTACGTCAAGAAAGAAGGACATCAGCCTGACGTCATTATAGATCATGCAACCAACAGGTTACCGGATTTATGCGTACAACAAGAAATAGGTCATCCTTCAGGATGATGAAGCAAAGACAATATGTATGACCATGGAATAAAGGCGACAGCATGATTATTTCTGTATGACAAATAATTGGACGTAGAGATGGAGAAGGAGTTCAAAATGTCAACTATACACGACAGAAGAAAGACAGATACATATAGCAGCTGAGAATCTAGGCATGTTTGAAATTCCGATTAAACGTTTTATCTACGATTAACTGCTGTTTGCATAACGAACTACGTAAACACTAAGCGAAATTAGTGGACGCAAGAAATAAACGTATACATGTATTTTGACAGAAATAAACTACGTGTAATATAAATAATCCAACATGAAAAGATAATTCTCTCTATACATTTACCCCCAAGTGATTGAAAAGACGAACACAGGGAGTTTAATTGCTTAGGAACCGCAGAGTTCTTCCAACTTATCTTGCCATGTGACTTTCAAGCTTTTTGCATATTTCTTTAGAATATTCAAATCAATGAATTCAACAAGACAATTTTGTTGCTGTTTCTTGGTGAAACTTTCCATTTCTTAACTTTAAAGTTGAAGACATGTTGACCCATTTTGTTTCCAAATAAAAACAAGAAGGCTAATCATAAACGGGTCAAAATCAGGAAAATGAAATAAACAGGGTGTGTAGATGAGCCGATTTATATATTATTGTTCCATTATTCACAGTATATAGATAAAATTAACTAAATATTTAACGAGCGTTCACTAAATATTGATACATTATATCGTAGCTTTTGGATGATGAGTTCATACGGTCTGTTAAATTCCCATGGCATGAATTGTGCTCCTATGTTAGACCTGTATTTTATATTCTTATGAAGCAAAATTCATTCAAAAGATTCTCCATGTACACGAGAACACAAAGTTTACTTTAATTTCGACTAAGGGCTCACGGCGGGTGTGACTGGTCAGCAGATGATGCTTATCCTTCATGGCACCTGATACTGCGTTCACTTTTGTCGGAGTCCGTGTGCCCTAACTCGACTTTGTATATATTTTTTAGGATGATGATTAGTATAAAATGGCGAAGTAAAATGTATTAAACGTAATCTAGTCCCAAAAACCATATACAAAATCGAGTGTAGGGCAACACGGACTCGACAAAAGCGAAGGCAGATCAGGTACCATGGAGGAGTAAGCATCCTCTGCTGACCGGTCACACACGCCGTGAGCCGTAGTAGAAACAAATGTAAACGGGTTACCCGTTGTCAATCTAGTACGAAAATACAGTCTACAAGGTATGAAACAAACAGTCAATATGACTTAGTGATAATTTGTTAGCCAAACAAGGTCATTATAGCGACCGGTAGAATTTGCGAAATGATGACTTTAAACGAGATTCGTTATAACTGCAACATCAACTTTTTAGTTGTAGTTGGCCTCGCTATATAAAAGCATCATACGCATGGCATGCCTTGCGTATCGAATCAACTGAGAACTATACACAAATAAGCAGGTATAGTGGTACATATACTAAACTGAAAGAGAAAGTTGACGAATTACAAAGTCAAAGTTATCAGTTATCATATACTGTAGTTGTCAGTCTGCCATTAGAGTCAATATAAGTAAAATATCAAATACGAAGCAGATCTGTCAGATTCTGTGATGTCCTTTATTTTGAGTTCGTTAGGATATATCAATTGGACATAATTGTGAAATTTATGATTGTTAATTGATAAGACATCGTCTATATACCTATATGTAAGGTTGAAGGAACGGCAAGTTTTTTGTTTTTATCCGTAACAGTTTTTGAGCAAATTCTGTTCGTTGAATATAAAATTAAGCTCACAATAAGGGGCACATTATATGAATACAACAGATTGTTGGAAGACATGGCTCCACAAGACTTCATATATTTCTATAAGAAACCCAAGCAGTCTCTTAAATCTCTTCAGAGTACTTGTGTGGGCAGTCAGGTGGTTTCGACAAAACGTACGATCTTGTGTCCAACGACCAAAACTTGTATTTATCGGGTGCCATTTTTGTTCAAAAAGCAATTATAATATTGAAAAGCCTAAGATTTTAATTTATCGTGAGATTGTTGTTAAAGTGTGGAGAAATCATACATTTTGATGCAGTCAATTTTAGAAAAATCTCGTGACTTGGAGTTTTCTAAAAGCTCTTTAGAGTTGTTTGAGAATCCAATCTATTGATACACTTCTGAATATGTAGTGGACATATCTTATGAAGTGACTCTTTAACGGTGTTAGTATAGGATAAGAGGCTTGTAGAAGCTTACTGGAACCACGAATGAATATTGTAAATTTTTCATATGTCGAATCCAGTAATAGTATGGATATTCAATTGATTCCTGAATTCTTCGGAATTGAAAGTATTAAAAACAGAAAGGCGATATTGAAGTAATTCCATTAGTCGATTGCTTGGATTGATTGAAGTAGGATCCCCTAATGTGTTTGAAGTAAGACTCTAGTTCTTATTAACAAAGTATAATAGTGACTTTTACAACAAGCACCAATGTTGTTATGATTATCAGCTGGAACTAGTACACAGTTCATGTAGTTAGTGAACTCATTTAACACACTCTGGCTTGTTAAAGACAATGGTAAATAGTACGCGTTTTCCCGCTAAATGGTTAAAACGGATTTTAATAATTTTCCGAATTAGATTTTGACCCATCGAGACAAGTTCAAGCTCCTCTCTCTCAGTATTTTGCCCAACGTCCTGGCGTATTCTTTCCACATATATTAATGATAGTCATAGATTATTCGCCATATTTAATATGAGCGAGTTCTCGAATTTAGACCTTTTTGAAATAAGGACTCTTATAGATCCTTCATTTTGAGACTTATATTCTCATATCCCCAGTAATAGACTAGCGGACATAATTAAATGAGGAAGAGACATTGTACTTTGTGAGATTTCGGTTTGTATGTTAAATATCTGCACTGCAACGTCGTGTTTTAATGTATTAAATAACTTTGTGCATCAGGTGGAGATTCGTTTATATACACATGCAATTGCCAATTTATATTGTAAATCCGTGACCTTTAGACATATCATTGATCTAGTACAGCTCAGACGTGTTCGCTACAAAATTGAAATCTTCTAGTCCATTGCAGTTGGGTGTCGGGGAACTAAGGGTTGTTAAAACAAAAATATCGTACCATTTTACTCCCAATAATCATTTCAATTTGTCAAGGTGGGTAAAATTCTAGGGGGGGGTTAGACTACATATAAAACTTAATCGTAGGCATAGAAGATACTGACTAAGACTGGCACTGCATTTCCAATAGGGTAGCACGATTATAGGTAAGTGACTAAGTTCCAAGGAATAACGTGTGATTATGGGCTATTTCCAAATATAAAACAGATAAGGAACAACACGATGTAAACTTGATTATTTGATTACACGTCGTCAACAATCCAGGGTCACAACATATTATGCACAAAACTACTCTCTTGCATTGAGAGTTCTAGGACAAGAATCTTGTACTGAGTGGATATTCCAACGAGTAATTAGCATCTTTTTGCTTATAAATGATGTCTTTATTTATGGGAAAATTTTATTGTAGTCCGTGATTTAATCGGGTTTTCAATACGGGAGACGCTGTACCATTTTCGAGTCGGGCTCAACATTCTCACTTAAATCTCTTTTTTCCGGTGCAATACAAAATTTTGCGAGGAGAAATATCACGTAAATTAATAGTAATCATTATTTGATTGTAATATTGTATATATTTTAATATATATGTGTATGTAATTCAGGCAAAATCCTTATATTCATTACTAATTGCATATCTCTCCTGGCGTCCTTTAATCAACAACGCAAGATACATGTTTACAGGATTGCTTTCTATGATTTCTTAGAATGAATCTTAATATGAAAAAAAATTCAAAATATCAATTCACTTTCATTGAGATAGATAGTGAATGAAATTGTTCAAGTTATCAGGAAACAAAAGTGAAGGGAAAAAAAGTTCATGATTTACAAAAGAACATCTACCATATCTATGTTCTATCCGTGTGCACGTGGTAGAATAGGTCTAGTAACCTTGTTGTCAGAAGAGGCGATTAATGAGAGCTATACGGTGAACGCAAACATGAGGTTCCCGTGACACACAGGTGGCACGATGAAATCCCTCCTGCTTAAAACTACATAAACACGAGCGTAGGTCAATATTTTACAGCCCTCTGAAGTTCACGCAACATGGTGAGTTTCCATGACGTTAAAGATGCCAAGAGGACAGTTAAACAGTTATAGAATCAATTTAATCTAACGTCTTAGAAAGGATTCTCCTTATGCTGGGTAAGTGCAAGTTTTCGATTGTTTTTCTAATCCTTTTAATTTGTAGATATTGACATAAACTTTTAATGACTCCTACTAGACAGCTGCATGTATTGTTTGCTCCATGTAATATTTACATGCTTATACATGTGATACCTATTTGGTAATTCCTTTCTGGCTAAATACACTGGTTCACATTTATGTTACAAGACAGTTTCCAGCATTACAAAAAGAAATATCACTGAATGCGTCGAATACATGTATTTGAAGTCATAAATATGGAATAACTTTTCTTCAGTATGTATCAATACAGAATCTTTCCATAACTGGAAAACACAATGATTTCCAAAGTTTGTCGACATGTGCTTCTTTTCGAGGCAAAATAATCACACTCCTATTATCTGCCAGAGTGCACTGACGAGAGTACAGAGGGTAGACTGAATTTGAAAGCGGGGGGGGGGGGCAAACTAAAAAAGTAAACAGAAAAAAGAAAAAAAGGTCATTTTGAAAACTGATAGTTGGGGGGGCGGGGGACACTTCAAAATTATGTGACAGCAAAAAAAAAGTTGGGAGGGGGACACTTATAATTGTGTAACTTTATGTTAGAAAAGAAGTTAACTTAAGAAAGGGTGGGGGGCAAAAAATACTTTTGCCCCCCCCCCCCACTTCAATACGATGATGGTTACCGTATAATCAGTTAAAATATCTTTGATTGTCAAATTGAACTGAAACGTTAACTTAATCGTTACGCTGAATCAGCATAAAAGATGATCAGTTAGTATTTCATCTTGAGTGTTGAACTTATAAAATGAGCAATTTCCGACAGAACAATTGTTTCTCCCCATAGATCATATTACCGAATTGATATTTGGTGTATCTGTGAAGTTTTAACAGTGGTCTTCTCTTTCATCTAAAAGCACTTACCGTGTCGCTTTTTCAGCAATTTAATTATTCATACAGCTAATAAATTAATGTTACAGTAGGATTAAGAGGAGTATAA
>CAJDSM010060693.1:388-21399 GCA_903981925.1 Ostrea lurida | reverse complement strand
CTGAAAGCCTTGAAAATCGTGCCACATTTACCTTTCCGAAATACCTGTGCAAGTTTAAGGTGGGGAATGAGCCATCGTCATAAAGGTGACTTCGTTCGAAACATGGCATGAAAAATATCACTATCAGGGTTATATGTCAATTCCATTTCAAATTTAAATGAGTAGCTCAGTAAGTTAGCACGTTGCCTCTGAAACTGCAGGTCGCGGGGTTCGATTCCAGCAGGGGTTGTTTAATTTTTTTCAAATTGGCTTTCTACTAAAATGGCATTATTTATTGACGAAAATAAGAGTGAATTTGAATTTTTTGTGGTTCAAAATATTGTTTAACATATCCTACTATTTTTCATCCACGTCAAAGTTTTCTCTGGTGTATCATTCCACCTTAAACGGACGTGGGCACCTCGCTCGGCCATTCCCCCCCATGTTCTTTCCAGGAGAGCTAAAATGATCGCGCCGGTGCTTTACCTTTCAACCGCTACACGTGAGAGTCTGTATATCACAACCAGCGCTAATCAGATTCTTTATAGACAAAATTTAAAAAAACATGATCCAGCATTTTGATTGTTAATTGTTAGGCCTTTTATTCTCATCTGTGACGGAAATGGTTATACATATACACATCTTTCAGTCCATCTTCTTAATGGGGAATTATTGATATTAGCAGAATAGCTTTCTAAAGATGCTAATATTGTAGTAATTTAGGAAAAATAATTAATTTTCGAAATTAATGAAACTTATTCAAAATTGATGGAATGTGAATGACTCGCCTAAATCTTCCCATTTACTCAGAGAGACATATTAAAATGAGAACTATTTTCTGTTATAGCTTATATCAAAAAAGGATGCAAAACAGGAAGCAAAGGGAAAGCGGTTGCCGAGGTAACTTTTGGGGGGGTATCCATTTATCTTCCATTTTCTGAGGGTTTTTTAAGGGATGGCGAAAGAAGTAAAAATTTTAACTGAAATGTCCATGTTCACACCGGATATTCGAATAACTAAGAACGGGTAAAAAATTCATGATATTTTTTTCATCATGGGCGTAGTTTTGTCCAGTAAGTTTTTCGGACCCATGTCACATTAATTTGGAAGTTTGGCCCCACCCCCCCACTTTTGGCGATTTTTAGAAGTTTGTTTCCCCCCCCCTTTCAGTGTTCTGGTTACCCTTTTTCTTGCTTATCACTATTATTAGATGGCTGTTCCCCCCTTCAAAGACAGTCCTACGGGCCTATTGATCATAGGATTTGTGTAAATGCATTAACAAAATAAATTCGGATCCTCTCTCTCTGTTCAGTAGAATGTGTGCGGGTAAGTGGAAAAATTCGTTGATTTCCTCAGAAATTTCTTGAGAATAAAAATGTCGTGTGCATTTTAATATCCACTTTCAACACTCGAAAGTAGGTTTTAGAACCAAAAACAATTATTTCGGAAATGATTGTTCAGATTAATTTTAGTTGTGGAACATCCCCTAGACTCACTGAGAGCGAAAAAAAATTACTATATAGTATTATGTACATGTACAGTACCCATCCTAAATCTTTGTGTCCGACCTATTCCTGGCGTGTTGTTGTTTCACCTATCTTATGTGTAATTAGTAGTTTACTTACGTATGTTATGTTTAATTAATACAAACATGAATAAAAATGAATTTTGTGAACGACTAAAGTTATTCGAGTGAAATGTCTCACTACTGATATATTATAGGACTCTGCGATATTTGTTATCCAATTTAGAATAAAAACGGCTTGTCCCCAAAAGATACACATACTAAAGAGGGTGTTGCACCAGAAGCGGTGATTTTCCCTAATCTGGAACACTTACGTGACGTAGAACTGGCCTTCATCCTAACTTTACTCTTACGTGTTGGGTTAATTTTAATTAATACCTGGGGAATTTTCCGCACTAAGGGCAAGCGTAAAAAATATTTATGTCAAGCATTTTTGGTCCACACTGTTATTATTGTGAAATTAATCGAAAAAATAGACAGACTCAATTTGTTAGTTTAATGGCATTAAATAAAGTTCAAAATATATGTCCATGGCACCTGAAATATTGAATTAACAAATTGCAATTTGCAACCGGAATTCGAATAAGATCATATACCATTTGTTCAACATTATACAGTTTATCCTTGTTGCTGCGTCCATTAACAAGGGAGAATATTTTTCTTTCCTTTACGGCTTATAGGCCTTGATGCCTGCGACGTGTGCTTAAAAAGCGGGACATGAGAGCAAGACCAAACGGTTCTTGTTCCTAGAGGACAGTTTGCGTGTTAATACGCATTAATTTTGGAATAAAAACATTCTGAAAAAACTAAGTGTTGTGATGAAGAGACAACTTGAATTTAAAAGGAACAAAATCTGTATCCGTGAAAGATTCGAACTTAATCGGTTTAAAAAAACCAGGTTTGGACATTTAAAGTTCCACAGCCTTTTTTTTTTTTTATTTATATTTCATCATAGCACATGTATACTACAATTAAGTTCATCCACTACAACGATCAGTCTTAAAACAGTACATTTCATTGCACATATGCTTTTTTTAAAAATAAATAAAAGTATACCCTCTGTTCTTTTCAGGAATATGATTTCTGTACAAGAACTTTTTATGAATGACATGCGTTTTTCTTTTTCAATAGACATAAACTGATTGAAAATGATAGGAAATATAGTTTCTCAGGTGTATTTACACAGTCTTTGTAATATCAAGTTGTTTATCATTTAGAAGAATTATTGCCTTCTTTATATAGATACAAAATCTGCATATGTAAAAAAAAAATCCTACAAAGAAAGAATTTTAATATGCTGGGATTTTGTTTGTAAGACCAAGGAAAAAAATCTCTTCAAAATCAAAGGAGTTGTAAACGCGGTTATCATATCTTTGAAGGAATGATTCAAGGTGATATATAATCAAAATTATTCTTGAAATATCAGTCTTTACATTTCAAAAATGAATGAAACAAATTCTTCTACTTCTAATCACACACTTGGGCATATATACTTGGATTTCAGTTTCCCCAATTTTAAATTTTTTTTTCATATGTGAAAATTATATTATGAGATATTTTTAAATGCAATTTCAATAATGTCAGGCGATTTACAAGTTCCCATAAAACGACATCTACGTTTTCATCATCTTTATCAACCAATTAAATTATTACCCTAAAATCTATAAGAATACAGTTGTTTGGAAAAAAAACTTTTCATCAATTAATTTTGTAAAAAAAAAAAAAAAAAAAAAAAAAATCCTCACCAGTACATGAAATTGAAATTATCTTTTGATCTTTAAAAAACTGATAAGAAAAATTTGGCACAAAATCATTTCTAGTAGTCAGTTTCACCACCACATAATTTTTTCATCAGTTGGAACAATTGTAGTTCTCTTGACAATTTTGTTTCAATATTCTGGATTATCTTCTTCAGTAATCTTCTAAAATACAAGAAAACTGGTAGGAAGCAGGACACAACCTCATACGTAATGTCTCTTGATATGTGTGATACTGATCGATAAAATGATTCCATTTCAACATCTTATTATCATTAATAATCTCGGATTACAGGAATAGACAATAATTTATAAATATCACTGTTTTTTCAACTCTTGTATTCTTATTCATCTTGTATGCATGACCTGCATTCAAACATTCTTTTGTTTAATACTGTGGTAAAGTGGAAGATCTTTCTTTATTAATCAAATTCCGCTTTCAGTCACCAATTTTTTATTAAAAAAATATTCTTTTAACAAAGGTTTGGAAAAAACCTTTTCCATAAAAATTGCTTGTACTGCAAGTATTTGGCTTAAAAATTTAAGTCTAAAAGATAAACATTTTAAGATATACATCTATTACATTCCAATCCACCTTCTCGTTTATCTCCAATTATTGTTTTGTACGAACTAAGTGACTCCCCAAAATTCCATAAAAAAATAAGTACATTCCTTATTGAATACTTTCTCTTAACGCATTTTTGGGGATCGATATAACAAGAGCGAAAATATCATAGTCTTGACATAAACATGTATTATTACACTGCTCTCTCTTGGATTATAAATTTTCTCAGTCTCCAAAAATTTATAATTTCTTTTATTTTCGTAGCTTTGGCGCTCCAATTCAAATTTTCACATTTTCATGTTTATTTTTTCCAAAATAAAATCCTTAATATCTCGTAACTTTGTCTCTGACTATACATACTGATACTTTTTCATTCTCATAAAGTGTCACTGGGCCTATACACATGTATTTCAGATTTCTGTACATTTAATTTTTTGCACCAGAAGCTTTATCCATTACAGATCAAAATTTTTTTTACAATCTAAAAAGATTTTTGACGTTTCCTGCAAGGCAACAATATCAAATGTTTTCTCTTGCAAACAAACTAAAATACATTTTTCCATTTTGTCAATATTACACAACCCATTTGCAGTCCACGAAGTATCCACAACATAAGAAAGAAAGAGCAAAGAAATAACCTTCCCTCATTATTTATTTTTTCTTTGGCTTTACTTCTCTTATCTACTCTTCCTTTTCCGTTATCTTTTTCCCATTTTCGGTCGTTCAGGACAACTTCTTATCCGATTCTGGTTTGTCTCCCGGTGTCGGTCATCATCCGTTTTGACTCGAATCGACATTGGACGCTTCCATCTCAGCCGTACTGTCACCTGCGTTTTCTTTAACCGTTTCAAGTTCTGAGTTTCGTTACTTTTCGTTTCTACGTTCGTTTCTGAGTTCGCTCTACGTTCGTTTCCGATTTCATTTCTGCGTTCGTTTCTGTGTTGTTCGTCTTTAAAGTACAATGTTTCAATAGATTCCCGTCTTTAGGCCTCTCCGTCGTCGTTCTCGTATCATCCCCTGATCCTTGATATAGAGGTCCCATTAATGTCGCCGGAATCCAATTCATGTATTCATGCGTTACCCACGGGACACACTTAAGCTTGTGCTCCCATTCACCGCAATCTTGCACAATGCTGAGTTTGCAAGCTCTTGTGTATGTTACATTACATTTAAAGCAAACAAATTTAGGACACGAATCTAAAATAAATGTTCACCAGAATAGCCACAGGAACACACTCTTTGTTTGTCCGTTATTGTAATGCATCTGTAATATTCCTTTTGGAATCTCATCGTGTACAGAAATGAGGACAGATCCGGTAATTTTAACTTTCGCATAAACGTGTACCATCTGCAATGGTATCTGTACCGGATAGTAACCTTCTCTTGATGGGGGATAATAATTCAACTATATTCCCGGAGTGCAATTCTCAAATTTCTGCATCTTCTATATGCTTGTAGATGTAGGAAAGCTAACAACCATGAACTCTGCACAACTTCCTTACATTGAAAAACCTCTATCCCCTACTTGATCCCCTCCAGTTAAATATGACTGGTGCTCTGCCTCTAGAGTGAGTTCATATAAGATTTCCAGACTTTGGGACACATGCAAAGCAATTGTCCCCGATTCACAGTGTTCATTGCCACAATTTCTATAAGGTCATTAGCTTTACACGTGAAATTATCAGCACATCACAATCAAAGTGTTTTCACGATGTTACTTTCTTGGAAAAGTGAAACATCACTAGGATCCGCCACTACGGCCGCCACCCGACGTGGCTGCCATTGTTCAAAGTTTTTTTAGTTCAAACTTATTTACAGTTGAAAAACAAACAATTATACACGAGCTTGTCTGTCCAAAGTGTTCAAACTATAGTTGCCACTTACATAAAGCACAAACGATCGTTTAGAACAGCGAAAATTCTTCGTGCTCCCCTTTCTAGAGGCCCAACCGGAAGTCCAAGTCCACAGCCTTATCCTTACGCCACGCCGCATATGCAAAACACCGCAGGGAAACTTAACGTGCAGATGAAGTGAAAGAAGTAACGAAATCTACCATTAGCGTTGTCGATTTTAGAGATCTACAAAAAAATAACATTGCCGTGGAAACAAAAGAAGTTAGGGGCCCAACGAAGGGTGGGACATCTGCCAAAAAAATGGTTAAAAATTAAAGTGAAATTTTCAACAAATTGTTTTTCTGCAAAAAATATAATAAGCCAGTATGATTTAGATTATCAGGGTGATAACAATTTTTGGAGTTTTTGCATTGGTGTTAGTCTAAGATTTAATGCCCCAAAAATATCATGAAATATTCATAAAATGCAAGAATTTGCTTAAAATCACTCACATTTTTGGTGATAAAAACGAAATTTGTTATAGAGCACACCTTGACCAATTTTATTTTTTGTCGTTTAAATATGCAGGAAGGTTCAAATTTTTATAACATCTGGGCTTGGTCCAAAACCTGTGCTCTATAACGGAATTTTCGTTTTTATCACACAAATGGTGTGATTTTAAAGACAAATTTTTGATTTTATGATAGTTCTGATATTTGGGGCATTAAATCTTAGATACACCAATGGAAAACTGCTCAAAAATTTATCACCCTGATAATCTATCCTACATGGACTATATTTTGCAAGATAAATATTGGTTTAAAACTTCACTTTTAATTGTTGACCATTTTGGGCAGTTCGACCCTTCGTGGCCATACTCCTTTTTTCAGAGCGACCAATTTTTTAGTGAAAATCTCATAAGAACATTTTTTGTACTAAATTATTTTTTTCAGCAGGCAGTTTTTCTTAAATTCGGGGATTCCCCTGTATTTCGAGGGCTAAAAATCAACATAAATAGCTTCCTTGCATTGATTTTCAACTTATTTATTTTTGACGAATTCTTTGTCAATAAACACCGTTTAGACTTATATCTTATTATTTTGGAAGCAAGACAAAAAGTTCCACTGAATTTTACTAATTAGATGAATACTTTATTTTATTCCAATCTTTCACGCCAACACCCTTTAGGGAAATCACCATGATACATGCAACGCCTTCTTTGAAAGAATTGGAAATAGTAGTTTTCAAGAAGTAAAAAATGTGGGAAAGTTTAAGGACAGACAATGGACAACCGCTCAGGTGAGCTTTCAGCTCAGGTGAACTGAAAAACCGTATCTGAATAGTGATTGAAGACAGACGAATGGTTACCTGTTCTTTAAGGTTATCGCACCTATGTTAGCGCCCCATTAGTGTCTCTTAGTTGGTACATCGTATGTGTGGTCATGTTTTCTTTCTGCAAGCAATACTTTACAAACAATGTGAATAGTAGTATTATCAATTGGCAAGTAAACAAAGGCAACACGGACCTTCCGGACAAAAGCGAGGCAGTATCAGGGTGCATGGAGGAAGTAAGCATCCTTGCTGACCGGTCACACCCGCCGTGATCCCGTAGTCCGAACAAACGTAACGGGTTACGAAAAATGGGACAGTCTAACAAAGGGTATGAAACAAAATCATTCAACAATGTGTAATCGCAAAAACAAGGTCATTAAAGCCATCGTAGATTTGCGAAATGAGGACTTGGTAAACGAGACTTCGTTAAACCTGAACATTCAACGTTTTGCTGACATGTAGGCCTCTGATGACGTTTTAAAAAGTCCTCATACGCATGGCATGTTCTTGCGTACCGGTATCGAATCAACTGGAGAAATACACACCATAAGCAGGTGATAGTGGTTACATTAACTACATTAGAAAAAGAAAGAATGACCAATTGCAAAGTTCAAAGTCAACACGCTTTATCATATAATGTAGTTGTCAGTCTGACATTAGAGTCAATATTAAGTAAAGATCTGTCAGATTCTGTGGTGTCCTTTAGTTCCATAGACTAGATGCTTGGAAACTTTCATGCTCAAAGTGCTAAAGAACAGATCTGGGTCAGCGATCTATTTATGCGTGCAAGCTTAATGTTCATAAACATGCATTTGTTATTTTCAGAATTAATAGAATTGACTCTAGTTGATCTGATTAGACCTTTAATGTGAACCTAGAACACGGATGCAAAACTGACGGAGGCCAAACAGAAAGCTGAAAGGAACAGCTGCCCTAACGTTCACAATTGTACACTGAAAGGATACGGAGCTGTCTTGTAATGGACTTATGGGACTTTTAACTTACATGTACTACATCATTTCTTTCTTCAATTTGTGCGCCCCATGTAAATCCAGATTTTTAGCATTATGCCCTCAGTACTAAATGGGGCTGTCCTTCGGACAGAGTCCGCAAAAACCGAGGTCCCCTGTTACAGCAGGTTTTGGCACGAATAAAGATCCTCCCTGCTCAAAGGCTGGGTGCCGAGCATAAACCTAAAGGAGTAGGCCCATTA
This sequence comes from Ostrea lurida, assembly GCA_903981925.1. NCBI lineage: Eukaryota > Metazoa > Mollusca > Bivalvia > Ostreida > Ostreidae > Ostrea > Ostrea lurida. The sequence continues at coordinate 13,196 of CAJDSM010060693.1, read as the reverse complement.
AGGGTGAAAATCGGCCCTGAAAAATGGCGTAAAAAAGTGGAAATTTCAGCGTTTTTCTTCGCACAAATTATGCGTAGGCTATGACAGTTTATCATTTAAATTTTGGATTTTGCATTTGTGTATCTGAGATATGGACGCCCTAAACAATCATCTAAATATATAAACTACAAAATTGCTTTAAGTCGCCATATGTTTTTGATGAAATACGACAATTCCATATAGAACACAGCCTTGGACAATTTTCATTTTTTTCAGTTTTAAAATATTGATTGCCAGGAAGTTTCGAATTTTCGTTAACATCTTTGGTTGGTCCAGATATGTGCTCTATATATTAAATTTTTCGTATTTCATCACAAAACTGTGTGATTTGAAGCAAATTCTTGTATTTCATATTTCTTGATGTTTGGGTCATTATACTTAGAACACCACTCAAAACTCCACATTTTACCACCGTAATAACTATCATACATAAGACTAACAATTAAATTGCGAAAATTTTCACTTTAAGTTTGATCATTTAATAGGCCGATTTGTCACCTTCGTGGGCCCTACTCCTATGTTTAAGCCCTTCACCGGCAATTGGTGACGTCATCTATACGAGTGAAATATTCTCAAGAGGGACGTAAAACAACTTACAATCAAAATTTACTCACGTCAGTTCTATCTTTGTATAACCTTAACCTCAGCAAACAGATTATTGGGTCGGCAATTGTCTAAGTCCGCATCACCCAATAAACCCTCCATGAGAGTTTTGGGTGAAGATTGGGATAAAGTAATTATTAGAAGATTAAAACTGAATAAGCAATAACTAGAATATGCCTATTTAAACAAACATCACATCTCCAGCATCCGAAACGTACAAGCTCAGATCAGCATCATTAAGTCGGTATCACCGACAGACTTATCCATGAGAGTTTTGGCTGATGATTGACAAGTCATTATTTTAGATATGGTTAAACTAACAACTATAACTATATTAAACAGGGCATCTCCAGCATCCGAAACCTACAGTTCAGATCGCATCTTCTAAGTTTGTATCACGCGATAAACCATCCATGAGAGTTTGGTTTGAAGATTGGACAAGTAATTTTTTTTTTAGATAAGATAACTGAACAAGGCAATACTCAAATATGCCTATTTAACAAACATCACATCTCCAGCTTCGAAACCTACAGCTTCAAGATCAGCATCTTCTAAGTCGGATATACAGACCATCCATGAGAGTTTTGGTGAAGATTGGACAAGTTGATGTTTTAGTTAGATTAAATGAACAAGCAATGACTCAAATAGGCCTATTTAAACAACATCACATCTCCAGCATCCGAAACCTACAGCTCAGATTCGAGCATCATCTAAAGTCATTATCACCCAACAGACCATCCATTAGAGTTTGGTGAAGATTTGGACAAGTAATCATTCAGATATAATGAAACTTAAACAAGCAATTAAACTCAAATACGCCTATTTCAAACATCACATTCTCCAGCATTCCGAAACCTACAGCTCAGATTCCAGCATCATCTAAGTCAGTATCACCCGACAGACCATCATGAGAGTTGGTGAAGATTGGACAAGTAATTCAGTTAGATATGACATTATAGCAAAACTTTGCTCAAAAACTTTAACCAGCTCTAATAGCACCACTCTTTACAGCATTCCGAAAACCTACCAGCTTGAGAATCACCAACAAGTGTGTGTAGTCCTTCAGAATCACCGATACACCTTTTCATGCAAGTTAGTAAACAATTAGACCCGTCATAATTAGATTTATAACCACAAATAGTACACTTGCTCCAAAAACTTTAACCAGCACTAACAGTCCTTATTTTCCTCCAGCATCGACAGCCTTTTAGCTCAGATTCAGTATTTAAGGTCTATATATCCTTCATTACCCCCAGAAGCACATCCATGCAAGTTTGGGGAAGATCGGATCAGTAATAAGTTAGATATAAGGCATAAATGCAACACTTGCTCCAAAAACACCTTACCAGCAGTAACAACCTTATCTCCTTCAGCATCCGAAGCAAAATATGGCTCAAGATTCAGTATTGAAGTCATGTGTTCCTTCATTTACCCCCAGAAGCATTCATCCATACAAGTTTGGGCAAGAATTGGACCAGTTAATAAGCTGTAGATATAGGCCATCAACGACACTTGCTCCAAAACTTTAACAAGATAGGACGCCGATCGCCGAGGGTATAGAATAAAGCTCCCCCGACTTTCGCTCGGTGAGCTTAAAAGGGTAATTCACGTCGCGAAAGTCGCAGTCACAAAGCACGGAAAAATCCACAACAGAAAGTCACATCACAGAAATCCACGAACAGGAAAGTACATCACTGGAAATCCACCAATAGGAGACGCCACCACCCCCACCCGGGGAAAAAAAATTTTTCCTATGGAATTAAGAACGTCACCCACGGGAAATCCACGAATAGGAACGTCACATCACAGTCGCAAACGTTACACTTTCAGTCACAGGACAAAAATTGTCTATGGACCATCCGAACACATCAAGGAACTAACCCGCCTTACCAACAGCTTGGGTACAACAGACAAACAGGGTTACCCACCCGCACATTGGGGGCCTCTTGAGTATGGCCGGAGTTTACACCCCTACACAACTCATTAAGGAGGCTCATTACACAAAATTATTTGATTCATTTAAGCATCTTTCAAGAAGCATGGCTTCACCTTCGGAAACAAAGTAATACAAGCTCTCAATATTTTATATGAATTTTTAGTTAGTTTCCAGAATAATGAAAAAAAGTGTTTTTCTTTGCGGAATAAGAGGTCTAGTATCCAAACTTGCGTGTGTGATACGATGATATGAATATCGAATAAAACACAGGCCAAACGACCGATAGATAGGAAGATTTTCATATGAGGACATCTGTTACTATTATCAGAGCAGCACGAGTATATCTGATGAATTCAACAACCTTTACATCCACAGCCAGAATATCATGATGAAATTCAACACGTTATAATCATCATCGCTTACGAATTATCCCAGTATATCTATGGATGAAAATTCAACACCTTACATCACGCCCCAGGGTAATATTACATGGTTACATTTCAAAACACTTACATCAACAGCCCGCGCTAGTTATTATTATTCATGATGAAATTCAACAGCGTTCATTCACGGCCCCATAGTATATTCATGATGAAATTCAACACCTTATTCATCACGGCTCCTTATATATCATTGATGAAAAATTTTCAACACTTGTTTACAATCACGGTCCCAGGTATATCAATGGATTACATTCAACACCCTACATACAACGGCACCAGTACTAATCATGATTCATAATTACCACCTTACATCACAAGAACCGTAATATCATGATTAGAAAATCAACACATTACTCACCGCCAGTATATCATCGCATGAATTTCAACACCTTACATCCACTCGGCCCAGTATATCATCGAGTTACGATTCAACACTACATCACAGCCCAGTACATGATGAAATTCAAAACGTTACATCACGGCCAGTATATCATGATGAGTAATATTCAACAACCTATACATTTACAAGGCCCAGGTATATCATGGTATACAATTCAACACCTTGAAACATCACACAGTATATACATGATGGAACAAATTCACAATCTTCTATTTAATGTAAGGAATCATTAGATTAATTGTGGATTCACATTAAGGGACTTTTTTAAACAAGCATTTAAATGGATGATTTTTCAAATTAATCTTTTCACTTCACAACGAATGAACCAATGTCTTTTGATTATCTGTGTAGAGCTGTGTGGTTATTCCTTGACTATGCCCCACCTGCTATGTCAATTCTAGAGCGAGAGCGATCGAACCCTCATGGAATGACTCGTGGATAGTTTGGATGGCGCTGGGAAGCAGGGTTTCTGATGGAGAGCATAGCAGATTACAAAATAGCGGCCTTCTCGAGAGACAATCACAGAAAACACATAGGTTAGGAATATCAATCTGTACATTGTAAATATCAGTTGTGCTATCAGTGTTAGTCGATTGATTTGATATAATTGCTTACCATTACCCCTACAGAAATTCACTCAGTTGGAATGAAGATTTGCACTAAGTTGCGGTGAAGGGCTGCATTAATTTGGATCTAATGTGCTCGTGTTGGGCCTTTCGCAGATAGGAGGGATCTTTATCGTGCCAACCGCTAGATGACTGGGCTCTCGTTTGCATCTCATCAGATATGGACGCGCCCCATTTAGTCACCTCTTACGGCACAACAGGGGGTACTGAGGACCATTTATAACCCGTAGTCCCTGGCCTTGTATCAATTTCAGCCCATAGAGATCCGAGATATTTATACCCACGCAACAAAGTTGTGGGGGGGGGGGGGAGGTATAAGTGAATCGGGTTGTCACGTCCGTCATTGAAGACGCATTGGTTTCCGGGCCTCTAAAGTGTTATCCTTTCCACTATAGTAACCATATACTGCACATATGTAACTACCCATGGGACGAGGATTTTTCCCTATCGATTTTGGGTCCAAAGGTCAAGTACACTGCGGACAATGAAGTAGCAAGTGGTTTTCCGGGCTCTAAAGTGTTTATCCTTTTAACCGTAGGAGTAACCAGATTGCACATATGGATACCCATGTGACGAAGATTTCGGGGTCAAAGGTCAAACTCAGTCACTGACAATGAGAGAAGTTTTAAAAATGGTTTGGCCGCTCTAAAAAGTGTTATCCCTTCAACCGTAGAGTAACCAATATTGCACATGATGGACTGCCCATTGTGACGAAGAGTTTTCCCTATCGATTTTGGGTGTCAAAAAGTTCAAAGCGACAGCACAACTGGGAACAATGAAAGTAGCAAAAATATTGGACTTTTGGGTGCTCCTAAGTGATTATCCTTTCCACCTAGAAGATATCCATATTACACATATGGACTAACCCATGGGAACCGAGATGTTCCCTATGTGATTTTTTGGCAAAGGTCAAGCACACTGACAATGAAGTAGCAAAATGGTTTCCGGGCTATAAATGTTATCTTTTTCCAGCTTAAAGTCACCATATTCAAATACATATGTTGACGTGACATTATGGGAACTGAAGATGTTTTCGCCTGATTGATTTTGCGAGGGTCATAAAGGTCAAAGTTCTCAATCAGGAAGCACAATCGGACATCGTGAGTAGCAATATTTGATTACTGTTGCTCTAGACATGGTATTATCTATGTGGTCTTCAGACGTCACCGCTTATAATACTAGTGGACTATTCATGAGGTGAATTTTTCCCTATTTAATGTGGAGTCATTAAAGGTCAACGGTCAACACACTGGACAAGGAAAGTTATCCTCAAATTGTGATTTTTGGGCTGTCGTAGAACATTATACTTTCAACTAGGAATCACCATGTCATAGATAGATGAACTGTCCATGAGTCAAGGATGTTTTCCATTGAATTATGGATATTCAAAAGTGTCAAAGGTCAAACGGCTCCTCAGTGGACATAAATTGTTAGTCAATATGATCATCTTATATCAACAATTCTTGAACAGTTAACAATACCCTTGCGGGAGAGAATATTGTTGTGTAAGACGCGGGGGGCATCCTTTAGTTGAGTCTGCATTGCTTAACAGTAACCCTCTTTTTGATCTGTTATGAAGGAAACTTGTCCAAGTATTCAACTCAGCACTAGTAGTAGTGTTGGTTTAATGTTCTCTCGAAGCTTCATTAATTTACATCTATTGGTCTAACGCCTATGCAGCTAAGATCATATAATACCTTGATCAGAATACCATTTTGGGGGCAGCATATGTCTGCGCCTTGTATATACAATCATGGTCAATTGATATATAAACAAGCAAAACTTCATCTGTCTTAGTTATCGACTCGATAGAACATTAACTTAATAACCTCTCTATTTGATTTAAGAATTACATCTGATATTACTGGGGACAATTTAAGGAATTTCCTTTTCTTTACTGACAAGAGGGCAATTAAATTAATTTTTATTTACTAGCACGGGTATCCCATGGGTAATTTTTATTGGAGTTTTCTGACATCAGAATAATTAATTGGACGACACATGAAATGATAATAATTGACCTAACTCTTGACTGTAGAGTTAAATATATATGTCAGGTACTCGAGACACTCTTAGATCATAAATAATGGAAATATCTGTTTGATTTGCTAGAGTAAATTTATGATTGCACTACGGTTATTCAGACACAGCTGACGTAAACTATTAGTGAAGTTACTGTGTGATTTGCTGTGCTAAAATTTATAATGTCACGGTACTTCAAGACAGCACTTGACTGAAATAATGAAATACTGTTGATTGTAGAGTAAATTTATATGTCACAGAGTATTAGACACACTGACATAAATAATGAATACTGTTGATGCAGTGGTAAATAATATTTCAGCGGTACTACAGAGATCAGCTGACTAAACAGTATGAATACTGTTGATTGTAGAGTAAGTATATATTGTCACGGTACTCAGACACAAGACTGGCGGACTAAATAATGAATACTAGGTGTTTGGAATGCATGATCGAGTAATAATGATTGTCCACGGTAACTGTGCAGAGCACTCTGACGTAAATAGATGGTGAATAGCATGTTGATGTGCAGGGGTAATATTATATGGCTATGACGGTACTCCAGGACAGCAGCTGACTAAATAATGAGAATAGTCTGATTGATTGAGTAGGGTAAATTTGATATGTCCAGCTAAGTATTCAGCGACCACGTTGACTAATAATGAACTGGAGCTCGGTTTATTGGTAGTAAATTTATATGTCATTAGCAGTATTCAGACGACACTGACTAATAGATGAATAGACTGTTGGATTGAGGGTAAAATTTATATTGTCACGCAGTATCTCAGAACACTGACTAATAATGCAATGACGTTGATTGCTGTGTTAATAAATAAGTATAGTGTCACTTGGGTACTCGGACACCACTGACTAAATAATGGATAGCTGTCTCGATTGCAGTGAGTAAACATTTATATGTCACGGTACTGTCAGACAGGCACTGACTTAAAATAATGTAATGATTGGTTCGATTGCTAAGAGTAAATTTATAGTAGTGTCACAGGTACTTCAGATACCACTGCCTAATAGATGAATACTGTGGCATTGGCTGAGTATAATTATATGTCACAGTACTGCAGACACCAACTGACTAAGATAAATGGAGACTGGGACGGTGGAATTAAAGTTGAAGAGGGATGCGGCAGTAAGATATGGAGAACGCTGGACGACGGATGTCAGGAAGGCACTGCTGTAGAATTTGACAAGTACCTGGGTGTATTGGTAGAAGTAAATATTTATGTCACGAGTACTTAGCAGGGCCTACACTGACTAAAGTTGTACTACGATGTTGATTGTAAGAGTAAGTATTTGAATGTCACAGTACTCAGACCACAGAGCTCTGCATGCTGAAATATTAATGAATTAGACTGGTTGATATGCAGGATGGTAAGTTTATAATGTGGCCCAGTTAAGATGCTCGAGACACACTGATAAATAAATGAGTACTGTTGATTGTAGAGTTAATTTATATGGTCACAGTATCAGACACACCTGGATAAATCAATGTGAATTACTGTTTATTGTAGAGTAAATATTATAAGGTGCACAGTCATCTCCAGACACACTAGACTAAATAAGTAAATCCATGTTGATTGCAGGTAAATTTATATTGTACGGTACTACAGACCACACTGACTCTAAATAATGGAATAACTTCGATTTGATAGCTTTTTATGACAGTATAATAATCGCTGTCCTGGTAAAACATAATGAAGTATGGATGTACTGTGATATTGCAGTGGTAAATTGTATATGTTGCACGGTACTGCAGCAACACATGACTAAATAATGAGATACTGTTGATTGTAAGAGTAAATTGTATAGTGTCACAGGTTATGCAGACACATCTGAACTAAATAATGAAATACTGTTGATGGTGCATGTGTGTAAAGTTTATTATGTACAACGGGTCTGCAGTTACACACTGATGAAATAGAGAAATTACTTGGTTGAATTGTTAGAGTAAGATTATATATGATCACGTATCAAGCAGATCCTACACGACTAGATAAATATGAAATAACTGTTGATTGTAGAAGTAATTTGATATGTCAACAGCGGGTACTCAGACCACACTGACTACAATAATGAAGACCTGTTGATTGCAGGGGTAAATTTATATGTCATCGGTACTCAGACACACTGTACTAAATAATGAAATCTTGTTGATTGTAGTAGTATAAATTTATAATATGTCACAGTATTCAGGAAACACTGACTAAATAATGAATTACTGTTGATGTATGAGTACAATTGTATTGTCACAGCTACTACAGACACACTGACTAAATAATGAATACTTTTGGATATGCAGTATGGTAAATTCATATGTCACTTGCGTACTCAGACACACTGGACCTAAAAATAATGACTACTGTCGATTGATAGAGATACATTATTATATTGCCAACAGATAATGTGCAGACACACTGACTAAAATAATGAAATACCCTGTATATTGCAGAGGTAAATTTTTTATATGTCACAGGTAACTCAGACACATTTGTCTTGGATAAATGAATGAATATGTTGATTGATTAGGAAGTAACCTTATATATGTACCTGAGGAAGGTACTTCAGACACGACTGACTAAATTAATGAATACTGTTGATTGTAGGTAAACTTTATATGTCACGGTACTCAGACACACTGTGACAAATTATATGAATACTGTTGTATCTGTGACCATTAGAAGTAAAATTTATTATGTCACGGGTACTCAGACACAACTGACTAAATAATAGAAAATACTGTTAGATTGTAGAGTAAAAATATAATGTCACGGTACTCAGACACACTGACTAAATAATGAATATGCTTGATTGCAGAGGGTAAATTCTACCCTCATGGCTTGTGGAGTGTTAGTCCTTAGTTACCCTAATCTACCCTCGGAGATGATCATTATGTGGGCCCGGGATCTACTCGCTCCGTCTATCCATGCATGGTTCATCCGGGAGTGGGACACTCTAGTGTCATCTCGCCCACTTGCCTGACCTTCTACCTCACCAAAATCAGTGCGGATTTCCAGTCCAAGAGAAAAGTCCGCCTTTTAAACGTTATGTGGGAGACCCTGCTTTCATTGAACACATCAAGGAAAAAACCCCCAAAATTAATCCCGTTTATCTAGGATAGAACTGAACACATCAAGAAAACCCCAATTAATCCCATTTTCTATCTGGTAAGCTGGAACTAACATCAAAAAACACTCGCCAAAATTATCCCGTTTTAGTCTAGGTACTGAACACATCAGAAATAACCCCCAAATATGATCCCGTTTTTATTCTTGGTAACTAAACATCATTCAAGAAACCCCCTAAGATTAGAATCCGTTTATCGTCGGTAGTCTGAAATCAAGAAACCCCCATATGATCCGTTTATCTGGTAAGCTGATACTTCATTCAAGAAAAACCCCACAAAATTAATCCCGTCTTTATCTGGTAGTCTTCAATATGTCTTTTACATTCAAAGGGACGAACAGATCTTGGGAAATATTATTTTATAGCATTTAGAATTTAAAAAATATTTACACAAAGTTCTGCACCATATGTACATGTATAGCAACCCTCTATCGAAGGATTAAACTTTTTTTCAACCCAGTGTGAGCCCTGAAAATATTCTTGATTTCAAATTAGTACATGTAATATAATGTTATTGGTCAAGCACTACCTTCGAAGACTATAGTGATTTAATGATAGATCCATATAAATGTAGATGAATATGCTAGTGTGCATATCAAAGATTGTAAAATGATACAGAACAATGCTCCTGAGTGTCTTCTTCCTAGCATCTGACAAGAGGACCCATCACATGGAATTTTAATCCTATAATGTTTGCTAATACATGTACATTTGGTGTAAACTTTGTGCTATTAAAATATTTAAATTCTAAATGCTATAAATATTCCAAATTGTTCATCTCAATGAAAAATATTGAGCTACCAGATAAACGGATAATTATGGTTGTTTTCTTGATGTGTTCATGGAAAGCAGGGTCTCCACCATAACGTTTCAAGGCGGACTTTTCTTGGAGTGGAATTCCGCTGATTTTGGTGAGGAGGAAGGTCAGGAAGATGGGAGAGATGACACTAACATGCTCCCACCCCCGGAGAACGGAGGTAGAGGACATGTAGATCCCAGACCACATCATGATCTCCCCGAGGTAGTTAGGATACTGGACTACGCTCCACAGGCCGTGACGGATAAATTTACCCTGCAGTCAGGAGTGAAAGTACATTATACAATGATGTCTGTGTGTCCAGGCAATTCAGTAAATTATTCTGGTGTAAGAAATTCGGTAAATTACCCTGGCACTTGAGAGTAAATACAAATCAAAAAATTACCCTCTTGTTCGTAAGAAAAGAGTAAGGCGATTCCTTAAACTCCTTATAAATCAGAGGTAATTCAAAATAAATACAAAGAAAGTTCGTACATCAACTAAGAACAGGAAAGTTTTAATTAAACATGATATTTAATAACCATTATGACCATCCATATCAATTTTATCTTTGCTCTTGGCAAAATAAAAAATCAAGATTGAACATAAACACACACTACACATTCAGGAATACTGTGCCGTTTCCTTTATGCAGGTACAAATACTGATACTGTGACAATAACTAACACTGATACAGCCCATGGGGACTCGGGTTATAATAGGTCCTCGGTACCCCCCTGCTTGTCGTAAGAGGTGACTAAATGGGGCGGTCCTTCGGATGAGACTGCAAAATCCGAGGCCCCATGTCACAGCAGGTGTGGCACGATAAAGATCCCTCCCTACTCAAAGGCCCTGAGTGCTGAGCATACACCTAAATTTTGCAGCCCTTCACCGGCAAATGGTGACATCTTCATATGAGTGAAGAATTCTGAAGCGGTACATTAAGCAATATATAATCAATCGACTAACACTGATAACAGACATTGATAGTTATATGTACAGAGATTGATTCCTAACCTGGTTTTCTGGATTGGCTCTGAAGGCCGACTTCTGGTAATCTGCTATACTCTCCATCAGGAACCCTGCTGTCCACAGCGACCATCCCACATAATCACGAGCATTCAGAGGGCGATCCTCTCGCTTAGAATTGACGATTAGAGTGGGGAGCATAGTCAGGAATACCCACACACCTACAGACAGTCAGAGAAATCTGTTCATATGTGTGTGTAAAAGATGATTTGAAAATCATTCCATTTAATACTTTTATAAATGTCTTGTTTCATCATGAAGTTTAAGTTAATTCATGGAAGACTGTTGAATTTCCCCATAATATACAGGGCCCTTGAGGTAAGGTGTTGAATTTAACCATGATATACTTGGTTGTGATTAAAATGTAGAATTTTACCTTGAATTGTCCATTTCATAAGGAATGTCCCTGTTCGATAATTTTACCTTGAATTGTCCAGCACGATTATTTTTACCTTCAATTGTAATTTGTCCAGCACAATTATTTTTACCTTAAATGTCCAGCACGATAATTTTTACACAAATGTCCCAGCACATACATTTTTACCACAAATTGCTTCCAGCACTATATTCTAACCTTTGATTGTCCAGCACAAGTTGTTTTTACCTTGAATTGTAATTGGTCCAGCATTGTAATTTACCTTAAATGTCCAGTCATTATAATTTTTACCTGAATTGTCCAACACAATAATTATAATCTTGAATTGTCAGCAACAATAATTTACCTTAAATTTTTCTAGCATGATAATTTAACCTGAATTTAAATTTGTCTCAGCTGATATAATTTTACCTTGAATTGTCCAACACAATAATTTTACCTTGAATTATGCAGCACAATAATTTTAACTTGAATTGTCCAGCACAATAATTTTACCTTGAATTGTCCAGTACACAAGGAATGTTCCCGGCCTGTCCCTGACCTTGTTAAAGCGCCTGTCTTGACCTTCTTTCAGGATTCTTGTAAACAGAAACAGTCCCAGCCTATTTAGAAAAAGAAAATGGCTTGAGTTTTGAAACTTGGAACAAAAGATTTTTGAAGGTGTAAAACTTTCTCCTATATAGGGGATAACTTTGATTTGCACTAACACGTGTTTGGTCTCAGGATCATCAGAATGGTCTTCGGATTGTTTACGGACCAATCACACGATGCATAACAATCTCATATTCTGTCACCTCCTGTTTGGCTGCCATTGGAAGACTGATTAATCTGATTACTCAAGAGATTGTGACAAATGAGAGGAGATGGGTTTACAGTTGAAGAAACTTGTAGTATAACATCTCCCTCAGGGCTGACTATTTTGTTTAGAGAAGTGGACAGGCATAACCTACATCTACGTGGATGTAGGCGATGCCTGTCCACTTCTCTAAAGAGAATACTCCCTGACCTGTTGCTTATCAAAATTCCTTAGATAACTTGTCATTACTTGGAGAATGTGCTCTGAAATGGGGACCCCCTGTTGCTCACCTTGTGTACTATTTTATCATACTGGTAGAAGGCCAATCTTTAAAGCTTACAAAAATTGTTAAACAATAGCATATATTAAAATATGGATGAGATAGACAGGGAATCCATACATTTTAGATAAATTAACACCAAAAATAATAATAATTATAATAAAAAAAATCAGAAAGAGGAGAGAGTTATAGTAGTATTCAAACTTCATGCAGGTGTCTATGTTGATATATAATAGTAAGTTAAGTAGGGAAGTTTCTAGTATGCCGGTCCCCAGCAGCACGCGACTGTGCTTGAACAGTTATTTCCCTTGCCGTTGCTAAGCT
>CAJDSM010060643.1:1624-12045 GCA_903981925.1 Ostrea lurida | reverse complement strand
GAAGTTTAGTAAGCATATTTCGATACTATGTAAGCAAATCCCATGGCCTCGAAGGCCCTTGTTTTACCATAACAAAAGAATTGAAAGTGCTCTATCTCTATCTTGGAAGTCAATCAGATGTGTTGAATAATTTTTTGCTGACGCATTAGAAATACTCTAGTCTCAAGGCATGTAAACATTAAAATTTAGCAATACATAAATTCTAGAACATTTTAGTTCAAAACGCTGTCCATGCCCACTTTATACTTGATCAGGGTATATTAGGAGGTACTCAGAGTATAAGAACGGCCTAACCACCTTGACCTAATAGCAGTTTGTTTGGACAAAACTAGCATCGTTATAAGAACACATAATTAGGCAAAATGCATGACTTAAAATACGAGACTTTGAACCTCACAACCATACGTAAATCAATAACCTTATTTTCGGTAGCTTGCCCTCGATTCTTAAACTCCCCCCCCCCCCCCCCCCAAAACACACCGGTATAAGGTTTTCTTTCCATGGATCAGCTAGTTTATGGGCGGAGCTTAGTATATACTTGGATCAATGAGTTATTTCCTACCTGAAATCTCTATCCTGACCAAGGAATCTTGCTGTTGATCATACGTCTGTCATGGCTCTCTGTAGGGTTTCGTGGCTCCATGAAAAGTTTGTATATCAAAGAGTGGTATCCACTTTAACAGTAAGCTGACATAAAATCTACATCCATTCCAAACTACTTATGTAGTAATGCTTTATCCACTATGTAATTAATTTCATAAGTATGCATGGATAGAATAAATTTGCAAATTAATTATCTTACTAGTAAATAGAATTGCATTTTAATTTCTGGAGTGTTTTGTCATTTTAATCATTCATAGTACATGGTGTGTAATAAAAACGAAAGGTGGGGGTTGGGGCTGGGGCATGGGGGTGCTGTATGAATTGCAAATTTGTTCGGAACATTTTCTGAATATCAGAAATCGCCAATTGTGAACAAGATCTCTACTTTCCAAACATCCGTTGGGAGTACTGGGCTTTCTCAAGGATCTTAAAGGAACACAGGTAAGTATGGACCGTAATTGTTATCAAAAACACTCTATCAGGGTGGTCACCGAGGACTCAATGGTCCCTCTCAGGTTCAATTCACAACCTGAGATCTATTTGCTAAAAAGTTTGCATTGACAGAACATCAGAAAACACAGGTACACATTTAGTGGGGCTGTTAACTTAAACTGGGTCTTTAAAACTTGATCATACGCAAACAAGTCTCTTCGCATATCGAATCAAGTTGAGAGCACACACAACACCACATGCAGGAATGATAATGTAATATTGCAACAAGAACTGCAAACATTGCCAAAACTTAGAATCTACCGAGCCTTAAAAAGTTATTTTCGAAATAGAAAAATATGTGACTATTACTGATATTCCAAAAGGACATCGATCTATATACGCTCAATTTTTAGATGCGGGTGTTACCATATAAAGAATTTGAAACAGGAAACGGTAATAGGGGGGAAGCGCTTTATCTCGATAGGTTAGTACTTTTTGTTCCTCAACATAATGTAGAAGATGAGTTGGTCATGTTTTTACTTCATTGTACCGCATATTCAATCGCATATTCAAGTTTAGATCAATCATTTTTTACCAGTATTGGATTGAACCATCTCTCTCGAACCGAGGCGGGGACAAGAATTTAATTAGAGTGTATATAAACTGGATCAGTTTAAATAAAAAGCCTTTGTCTGGATGTACACACGCGACATCGGTTGTGTTTTTAAGTGTGTCTAACTCTAGTTGCCCACGAAAAATAATTTCAGTAATTATTAAAAAGTGTGATCTTTCAATGATGAGACCAAAAACTTGGTTAAGGTACTTGCAAATAAAGGATTTGACAATAATTGCTTAAGTATCTAATCTGATATTGGTAATACAAGATATTTTGAGGTATTAAAGTTTTTAAAACATGATCCTCAATACGTTTCGTAGAGTGGGGACCTTAAGACCATTACTAATGGGTACCGTTGGCTGGTGTGAATGGAGAAACCGTAACCACTGTTCTTGAGGCTGCACATATGCTACATTCCAGGAATTCATAATAGATCATTTTTTTATTTATTTACGGACGCTGCACACACAGATCGCACTATGTAATTTCGGTATCTTCCAATCGCTGTCCAATAACCTCCAGGTGAGGACCCGGTGGGCGGATCATTGTACAACCCTCGCCTGATGACATGGTGTCCATTAAGAGGGCAATCCCCTGAGAAGCCGCCTGCGCCAAGCTGGTCTTACAGAGGGCTCCGGCAGGCACACCCGACTCAGTCGACGGGTGAACGGGCGGGAAAATCCGCGACGACCCACAAACTGCACAGAAATGAAAAATTAACAGTTTGTGCAAGCCATATCAGAAAATTAAAGCATTCTCGCTCACAACGACCACGCGGAAGCAAGTAATATCTGCGATTCACGGTTTAGTATACAGTTGTTGTGCCCCTGCTAACACTTAAGGGTAGTCTTTAAACGACTCTATCAAAAAGTACACTAACTCAAAGATATCAAAGATAATGCGCAATCTAAGAAGCACATTGAAGAAGAAACAGTCCCTCTATATGAAACGGGACGGGAGGAGTAAGCAGCCTATAACGGTCATCGCTGAAATTGCATTTGATCAGAAAACGGAGTAACCATATAAATTCGCAAAGACCACAAACCAAGAAGTTAAAAAAAAAAACAACTTCAGCGAAATTCATACGCGCTCACACCGAGAGCAGTACAGGTACCATCAGGGAGAACAGGAAGTGTAGGGAGCTGCCAAAATCCCAGCAACAGCTGGAGAGTCAATACTGTAATCCGTTCTCCCTGGTCTGCCTGCTGCCTGGAACGTGTTCGTCTGCTGGACCTGAACAGAGGGCTGACATCCATCCCAGCCACCAGCACAGGAGACGTAACACCCAATGTACGTATCAAAGTGCACCACATAACCGATAAGACCAATCCACAGGAAGTACCTAACATGATAAGACAAAAACACCACAAGAGTCGGCAATCAACGACACATGACCATATAAGGAACACCAAGAATGAACAAATATTTACCCGCAGAGCGTCTTCGAACACAGGCACGGGGCACACATCTCAATTGACACACAAGGCAAACGGAGTAATGACGATAGCAATTTGTTATAAATTCGCTAAGTATAGTGCAGATGATAATACCAAACAGTAACAACATTGACGCGTGAATGAGAGCCAGCGCAATAACTAAACTTTCGATATTAACGACAAAGAGTTAGCATGTTGCAAATTCGCAATTAATTGGAAAAAACGAAAAGTCCCAGACATTCTAGTCATGGATTAGGATATGTAGGGAATCACCTACGGATAACGTAAGTGATAAAAATGTAGAGGGTCAATTGCTACCCTTCAGAGAATGGAATAAACGGATTGCTAAGTTGGATTCCACACCGCGTGCGAAGTTTTAATTTCGAATGTACAATATACATACCTTTTTCATGCTGGTTTTATACAACTAGTCCTGGTTTTATATCGATGTTTGGCATGGGGATTCAGTTCGGGGTTGAGGAAAATCACATGCAATACTAATAATAAATGTTTATTATACTTTATGAGAGCACGAGCGACATATAGTAGTAGAGACAAAAAGGGAAGAAGACAGGTTTCACGAAAATGAGACATTATCACATAAACAATAACTCATTTTTCAGCTAGATAAACGTTGGAACCTATTCACAACTTAGTATTTTGTAACACAACCCATCGATAATTTATAATTCTGTACTATTCTATTTCTATTTCCACTCATTTCCAACATTCACTTTGCTCGCGCAAAACAATCTCTTTGATTGATCGTAATCCTGATCTTAATCACAAACTGACCACATGCGAGCGAAACTTACTCAAATCCACGTTGTAACAGGTGGTACAAACGTATATACAAAAACCAACTGAAACGCTAAAACATTATAAGAAGACCATTCGTAGAAGACTGTAATGAAGAATGATAATGACTTGACAAACCAACGCACAACGCGCATTGGGTAATATCAGTCAGTTGAGGAAAATTAAATTGAGCAACTCTTCGCCGGGTAACGTGGAGATCCTGCTTAATGAACCGTATGCAAAATCATCCGGAACAATTCTAAAGAGTGCAAATGGGTTAATAACAGCGCAACAATAGGGATAAAACAAGAAAGAGCAAGCATTACTACATACATGTATATTCTCATTTTGAATGGGACCAATGCAGAGTAAACGTGAAACACAGCGGAATAACGGACCACGTTGAGAATTGCGAAAATTACTAATGAATTAAACGAAATTGTAACCTAGCACATTTGATATTGGGCAACGGCTAAAACATGTCCCGCACATTCTACGCAAGCCATGCTGAGTACCGGTCCTACAAAAAGATCATACGTTGGAAGATATCACGCAAACGGTGTAAAAATAGGAGTAGTTAATTCTAAGCGGAACACTAAAAAATACAGGAAAACCCACAAGTATAATCATTCACTTCGATCAAATAATCTAGTTACATCGAGCCAAGAGTCATTAAGTAAAATACCAAATGAAGCATTGTCAGATTCCTGGGTGTTCTATAGTCGAGGATCTCTTTGGGATGAATATTCAGCATCACGTCCACAAAAATTAAGATTTTATTGAAAAACATCACTATTAGCTCAATTACACTGATGAAGAGAACGAGAAGTTTTGGTTTTATCGCGGACATTCTATTGGACAATTCTGTCTTTCATAAAAAAAGAAAAATCTGCACAAAAGGGGCCACACTATGGCCCAGTGACAAGGAAGGTTAATAACATGATAACGGTATTTTCGAAGAACAGCAGCGGATGAGTCCCCAATCTATCTACAATGTTATTAAACATATTTTATACATAACAGCAAAAAGCAATTAAATGCCGCAACACCAAAATGATCCAGGTACGAAAACATACTAACTTTATGCCACGTACTTACAAGACTTGCTGTAGATCGGGACAAAGGTCAAAAGTTGAGTAATTTAATACCTCAGCAAAGAAATGACACGTATTCAAATTTGCCTTCTAACAACCAGGAAATTCGTAAATTTGGGGACTGGCGATTTGCATGATTTTTACTAAAGAAGGTCATTGTAATCTACCTAAATACCTGAAAAGCACATAATCGTTCTCGCTGCACGACACACCAATCGTTGATTTAAGTAGTCGGAAAGGGATCAAGACGTTTGAATGCGATTCAATTTCGTTTTGAGAGAGACCTAATATGCTCTTGTTTGAATTCAGGTATTCCAAAAGCTGTCTATAAGAATGATGTTACGATAGAACATTTACTAACAATTCCTCAGCTACCATGCGATGTGGATCCAACCAAATAGTGGGAATACTGTTAGGGACCAGTATCTCTGAAGAACTTATTTGGGAAGACTAGTCTAGTAGTTTTAATCAAAAAATAAAGGAAAGAGGCTGGTAGACAAATAAGACACTACCGTTAAGGACTGGCGTCCTGACACTGACGACATACAAGCTCACCCAGCAATGTATCTTCTCTTATTTTGTTGTTTATGTGTTACAAGAGTTTCATTTCTTTATTGATGGTGGTCTTATTCTGTATGTTATTCATATAACAACAGACTTGATATACCATTATCTCTGATGATGGCCACTCAGGTGAATGCGGGCTTCCATCTTTGATAAATTCCAAGTAAAATCTTGCCTTAATAATCATAAGGTTCACAAATCTTGGTCACAAACCACTCGCGCGAATCATCGATGTACACCGCAATCAGAAACGAAGGCGATGGAGGAACTAGGAGAGAAGATGAGGATCTCGAAAATTGCATAAAAATACCATTCTCATTTTCATTGTAACACAAGCATACAGGCTCATAATCCTGACAACCTCTCTTTTACTCTATGGGCACTTAAATGTACTATATAACAGCATATTTAAAAAGAATCTTCGCAGAGACAACAAACTTATTACAGCACACTACAGAGAGAGATCCAGATGATGCCGGGCAATGGACCTTTTTAAAAATTCACGTCTTGTTGGATAAAGCCTGAAATCACAAGAATTTTCAAAAAATTTAAACTGATACACACAAATACGTAGAGTTTTGTTATTACCCACGCATGTACACAAGATCTTCACGACAAAGTAAAATCTACTTTCAGATTATAGATAATGACTTTTAAACACAGGCACCCGAAATTAACGATATTCTAGTCGTTTCAGACAAACAAAACACATACTTTGGGTAGAAACAACTGACGCTGCATCCACGCACGAGTACACTAATAAAATAATTAAGAGACGCATCTTGGGTTTTCGTATTCGAGATTAGTAATACTATGCTAGGCTTGAGCCGGAAGCTTTCCACAACCTGGTATTTCTATTGCACTAATTGTGCCCCTCTCATGAATGACTTATTAAATAATAAACAGTGATAAGTCGAGAGAATTTAGTACAAAAACTGATATCGGTATAAAAAAAAACTGACTCGTTTTACCATTACAACCACACTATACATGATGATGAAGGTAGTATCATTACACAAAACAATTTCACAAATTGGGTCCATGTGATATTGCCAAAACTCGACATTGATCCCAAGGACACCAAGCTACAACTGAATATCTCTTCTAGATTATTACTAAATGACGACATATCTAAGGCCAGACACGACCACACTTACTTATATGATAGAGGGATACTTAAACGTGCTCTTACTAACTTCGCAGCATTTTCCTATAGCGTATGTAAATCAACCAGCAACTGCTTTATGGCGTGAAATAGTACCCCCAGTGATTCGATACCAAGCATCAAAATGCGTAATGCGGGTTATTTATATAACAGCGAGGCCACCTACTTAACAAAAAAATGGTGATGCGCATGTTAATTCGAATGCTCGTTACATAGTCATACATTCAATCTTTAGTCGATATAATGACCTTGTTTGGATTCACATATCATAAGTTCAAGTATGATTGTTTTTCATTCAAACCTTGTTAGACCATTTCCTACTATTTTACTATCGTGTTGAATTCTACCCTTTACTTATTTCGACTAGGAGTCACCGCGGGTTACGGTCAGCAGTGGAAGCTCTCCTCATTGGCACTTTCGATCTCACTTGTTTGTCGGAGGTCCTGTGCCTACTACTCGATTTCATAATGGTTTTGGATTATGATCGTTTGCACAACAAGTTCCACACTTGCCTTTTGTAATAAAAGACACTCTTAAACTATAAAAACATTATATGCAAAGATAGATCTTGGTTGACAATGAGAGGATAATAAAAAGAAAGTAATAGAAAAGTTGTAAAATATCGGAAATATTGTTCACAAATTGAATATGGATTTATAACCAGAACGATATTTTATACTAAGCTAAAGAAGTAAACGTATGAAAGAAGTAACAAAAATCTGAAACTCAACTTTGCCTTTTACGTATTTGCCTTAACGATATGTATGCATCGTCCATGAGACATTTAAAATTTATGCCAGTTATTTAAACTGAGACCGAACAATATTCTCACAAATCCGGAGATTAATAAGTGATAGATTTATGGAAATTACATTCAAAAGGAATGTCATGTACTTACGAAATCAAGATTGCACTCGGTCGCGTGGTGGGATCACATAAAGACGATCCACCTTGTACCTCATTGTCATGAGAGGTAGCAATCTGACCTATAATTAATCACTTTTAGTTACAAAGTAAGTGCATTATTCTACCTTCCAATTTCAACGACATGACAGTTCAAGAATGTCCATCAAAGGGACCTTTTGGATTTTTATATAATGCGCAAGAAGTTTCAAACATATGGATCGTTAAAAACGATTATTATTTCAGACATGGCTCCATTTTTAATACGCTGTCTGAATCGATGTCCTATACTTGAATGTCATAGAAAAATAAGTCGTTTTCACAATACATAATTTGACTATCGGAAATCCGAGCTTAATTAGCTGCTACGGCGAGTGTGACGGTCCGACAGGGGTAGCCATTTCCCTGTCGTTGCTGTGGGCTCGTCGAGTTTGCCCAAACTCCTTATTTTTGTATTCTAGTTAGGGATGCCGAGATTGGACTAAACATTGAATTTTTCTGCTTATTATATTAATTGTCTTCACTACAGATTGTTGGTGAAATAGCAAGTCTGAATTCTTGTTTTTTTTTTTTAACAAGTTCACTAGTGGGTTTTGTTTAGCTACACTATGCAAACAATATGCTTGGAGTTACTGCCGTTTAACTTGACAAAATCCCACATACAGCAGGAGACCAGTAATCAGAGGATGGTTTCTCCCAATACCCCTTGACTCATAAATGTCCAGGAATGACGGTTATCTCTCTGTCATTCTACATTCTTATCGATTTGCACAGGACAATTGGAGACTGTGCTAGACATGCATAGAATGTATCTGTTCTAATTATAAATAACACGTCGGATTTAAAACTAACAACACGCCTGGAATAATTGGTTGCACGGGAGGCACAAAGCACCCGCTCTGATATACATAACCGACATATCAGAGATGTACGGTATATGGAGTTTAATCTAAATCTTCGCTCATCGCTGTCCGCGATGTTCGGGATAGTGAAAGGTTTTAAAATATCATCATTGAAATTTAATCAATACGTGAAATTGAAACCTAATCATCATGTGATGAGAAGAATTCATAAATTATTAGTTTTGAGTGAAATAGTATTAATATAAACAAAGGTGTTGTTTACTAAAGCCGTTTACGCTACTCCTGCGACTGATGCGGCAATGTGGCTATATATCTGTATGGATTCCCGCTTTCCTCCTACTTACACCTCCTGGGCCACTCCTGTCGAAATTACAAACGATAGCTAGACCAATTCGATAAGTGTACGAGCTCTGAAATTTGATACGTATAAAGGCACGCTAAGCATAGATAATAACAATAGAAATAGACACATGTGAAGAATAAAACAAGGCTGTAAAGGGTACACTATCATGATGTATTTGAAAGGCTAATCAGAGGTTCCATAGAATAAATATACTACAGAAAAGCGATGTTTTTGGAAATCTATGTCTCTGCCACCGGCCTCTGATCAAAAGCGGAAGTGTAGGAACATGTTGCCCAGGTAGGATAAGCACCTTCTGACCGGATCACACCCCCGCTAGAGCATGTAACATAGACAAACCGCTCAGGAACTAATCTGTCATCTCAATGTAAAATTATCACCCGATAAGTGTGATTGAGAAAGTTTATTATAGAGGCAATTGCCGACACTGAATGTACAATAAAACCATGAAATTTAGGAAATAACACACTACCATCCAACATCTCTTTAAGAGCACTTGGAGAGAGAATATATTACCTATTCTGCTAACATGTTGAGAGATTTTATGAAGAGAGATATATTGTGTTGAAATCTGCAGATTGGAAGAGCAGTATATAAGAGGATTTTAATCGTGTTGTTATATATCATAGGGCTTGATTTAGAAACAAATAAATGGACTGTGGCGTAGTGACCCGGTTTGGAAACCCTTCGCATCTCTTACTACCCAGTCGGCGACTAGTTATACGTAAGTCGCCTCCTTCTTATTGGATCTTGAATTGCCCACCTGCTGAGTTGTGGCCACTCCATGCATGGGTCCGTTAACTTTCCAAATGATTCACGCCGCCTGGGCTATGGAATTATTGTTATTTTCTTGTATCTGGGAGAACTTCAATATGAATCTTTTGTGTAATTATTTTGTCCAATTACGAAGAAGTCGGAAAGCAACTGGTGTTAATCAATTTTCGCTGCCTTTGCACCGCCATTCTTTCACTAATGGGGCTTATTAGTAATTTTTCTAAATCATATTCACATCACTACGCAAGCTGGTGCAGGAAGAGGCTTTTGATTCACGTACGTCTGCTGGGGTATAAAGAATATCAACTGTAGCAGTGGGGATATGTCATGTTCTCTTTTTTTTCAAATTAGAAGTTCCTTCTGAACACAATTAAACAGTGTCTAGTGTTTCTTACGTTCTACGAAGGGATTGTTTTGTAAACATAAACAAAGCGAAGGTTTGTGAGCGCTGTATTTTACTTGTAACTCAACAACTGACTTTAAAAATTTTGCTGACCACTAGAAATAACTTGATTAAGCATTGTAAACATCAAAATTGGCAATCTAAAATTTGAACATTTTTAGTTGAAAACGTGTCCATGCACCTTTAAAGGACTCACGGCGAGTATGACTGGTCGACAGGGAATGCTTACTCCTCAAATGCACCTTATCCCAACTCTGGTGTATCAGGGTGCCTTGTTTGCCCAACTCAGATTACTCTTAATTTGTATTCCTTATATAGAATTTACACGATTGATCTTTACCTTTTCATCAAAATGGAGATAGAGAGAGAGAGAGAGAGAGAGAGAAGACGGGAGGAGGAGAGGAAAGTT